>CM061753.1:191551473-191801472 GCA_030979885.1 Lolium multiflorum
TCTAACTTCAAATAAATATTAAAAATTATCTACAAATGATTTTGAGTTGATTCCAACTCTCATAAATCACATTTGACATGCTCTAATTGTTTATGCAAAAATATAGTATAGTTGTTGTACATGATCATGAACTAGAACTGAATAATGACTATGGAACTATTTCTAGTCCATTTAACACCTACACATAAATTAATTTAAATAGTATGAGAACTACTCTCTCATTTAAATTGTGATCCTAAGTAACTCAAATAGAGGTACTGACCTTGGTCTAATAAGCCTCATGCTTGGTTACTTGGAGACATTAAATCATTACCATGCTAGTATTAAAATGCATGAGGTGTAGCACCTCATTTAAATTCTACTCTCCAATAATAGATATGAAGTGTTGACCTTGGTCAACTAATATTCATACCTTATTATTATTTGAAGAGATTAAATCTTAATAAGATTCAATGAGAGGAAATTATTTCCTCCAAAACATTAAAGAGCTATACTAATAAATAATTATAATGAGAGGAAATTATTTTTCTTTAGCATAAACAAAGTAAATCACCATGCTAATAAGATGTGATGCTAGTATAGGTGTGTGTGCATTTGTGGTGTGTTTAGCTTAGCACTTAAGCTTGTGTGGTGATTGTATACCTCGTATTCGTGTATAGACGCTAGTAACGAGGAGTATCAAGAGGAGGAAGACTACACCCAAGAGGAGGAGGAAAACTTTGACTCCTATCCCAACCAAGGCAAGCTAATATTCTTGCAAGTCAACTTAATGCAAAGCTCTCCTTGAGCAAGGCACCTTTACATGTTACTTTATGCTTAATGATCCTATCCCATGTTTTGCCTTACTATTATTTTTACTTATAGTATTTCAAAGTTTACTTTTTGATTCATGATTCACTGGTCTAGAATAAGAGTACCAAGTATAGCCTAGGCAAACAAAGCTAGATAGCACCCCCTTATGACTAGTTGCTATTGCTAAATAAGTAAAATGGACTACTCTAGATGGGAACTTGAGAAATGAAATGACTTTGAAAACCTTGGAATGATGGAGCATTCTATTGAAAGACTTTGAAAGTGAATATGACTTGTGAATGACTTGGTGAATTTTTACGAAAACTGATGGTTGGGTTCGGATGCGATACATTCCAATTTGAAAGTACCCCCACAATACCCCACATGGGTAAGGGCTTAACTAGAAATTTGTGTGCCTTAGTATGGGTTCCCTCTAAACAAGCATCATAGGGGTTATGCCGAGGCTGCCTCCGTTGCAAGTGAAATGATGTGAATATGAGGTGAATGTACTACCCAAGCCCTGTGCAGTTCCCATGACGGCTGGTTTTCACCGGAGGCCAAGCTCATGGGGAGAGGTGCCTATACTAGTGTATGTAAGTGAAAGGTTATGGTTGGTAGTCCGCGCACGGAGTGCGGTAAATCAGGGCCAGTTAACCCTGACGGATTATTGCAAATATTGTGGCACAAGTGTACGACCTCTGCAGAGTGTAGAACTATTCGAATAGCCGTGTCCACGGTTACGGACGATTGGAAAGGCCATACTGTTCCGTCATCAGGCTCTTTTCAAAAATATGACATGTGAAGGGTGACTTGAATTTTGAGAACACAACTGATGTTGTGGGAATGACACTAATGTTCCCACCTGAGCTAGTCTAGGGATTCAAGCATCTTTACTAAATATTTATGAACTAAACTGGGCTTTACGCAAATAAACCTAGAGCTTAGCAAACCGTTAAGGGATAATTACTTACATTAGTATTAGTTTGCAGTACTTAAAGTACTCATGGCTGTGTCCCTGGCTATTCCAATGTCAGACTATGAAGAGGAGCAACACTATGAAGATGACGGTCACAGGACGTCTACCAGAACTAGGATGCTTCTAACGTCAAGCGTTGGCCTGTGGATAGATAGTTCCACCTACTACGACGCTTCCGCTACTTGTTGTGTTTGTTGATCATTAGATCAACTATTTTTGTAATATTGGATCATGTGATCTATGGATGTAAGACTCTATGTGTTGTAATAAATGATGACTCTATGATATTCAACTATTATGTCTCGCAACAACATTATTCCTGGGATTGCGATGTACGTTAATAACAAAAATCTGGAAGATGAAGATACCATTGAAAACAAAGGTCTTTGCATGGTATGCTCGTCGGGGTGTGATTCTCACTAAAGATAACCTTGCCAAACGCAATTGGCATGGCTGTACGAAATGCGTTTTTGTCATGAACAAGAGACGATAAAACATCTTTTCTCCAGCTGTCGAGTTGCTAGGTCTATATGGTCAATCATTCAGATAGGTTCTACCTTATATCCTCCCCATAGCGTTGCAAACATTTTTGGAAATTGGCTAAACGGGGTTAACGCTAGGTATAAAACGCTTATCAGGATGGGCGCAATTGTTGTTGTATGGTCGCTTTGGCTATGTAGAAATGACAATGTTTTTAATAACAAAAATGCTTCTCTTTTGCAGGTTGTTTACTGCGCTATGGCCTTGCTTTGTTCATGGTCGCAACTCCAACATTTGGAGGTTCGCGACTTCTGTACGGAGGTGTCTACACGATTGGAGAACACGGCGAAGAAGTTTATTTCCCAACATGGGTGGCAGCATAATAGGCGTCTTGAGGCTAATCAGGCTGTACCGGGACTGTCTAGTGTTTAACTTTTTTGACTTTGAACATTTTTGTTTCAATCCTTTTGATACTTTGAACGGCTATGTGCATCTTAGTTATGCAGAGGCTGGGTGTAATGCTTAAACCTTTTGAGTAATGAAGCATCCTTTATAAAAAAAAGTAATGGGATCAAGACTCACAACTTTTTGACCATCACACAAGCACTTGTCCTCCAAATCTTCCACTTCGGACCACGGGTCCCATCCCTTATCTTTGTTTACAGTCTCAACATCTCAACATCGTTGTGTTGATGTGCTCCTCTTACTACTCATAATCTTCTTCATTTTATGTGGAGGCGGTAGCCTCGATGTCTCCCTCGGAACAACCACCGTCATGGGTTACGTCGTTGCTTAGTAGACGGTACCTCGGAGGAGGGATCCTCACGAGGGGGAAAATAAGTAGGGGCCATAGGGCGGAGTGTCCTCGGGACGGTAGTACGCGAGTTACCCAGCTTCGGAACACCTGCACGGAGACAGGGCCTACTGCTGCTTGTCCGAATTATCTGGGCGCTTTCGCGTTGTTACAATGAGTTGTGGATGTGCCTCTAGGGCTCCCGGGATCCGGCTTATAAAGGCGCACGGATCTAGGGTTTACACGGAGAGTCCTAGCCGGAATACAAGTTGCCTAACTACGGTACAATATCTTGCCGTGTACGTCAAGGATCCGCCTTCCATCTAGGCCGTACTGGATCCGGATACTTTATGGGCCTCCACGGATCCGGCCTCCTTCGTAGGTCGGTTGAGATCCGGCTCCTTGCTCCTGGGCTGGACTTCATCCTTCATGATCAACAGCAACTGGGCCGTCCGATGGGCCACATGCCACCATCACCGTCTATGGGCCACCCGGGCTTGCCGGATCCAGGCCATGTCGTTGATATACCCATAAAGTATACCCACAATAGATTATGTTTTCTAACATCTCGGCGCCCTAAATCTATGCACACGGACACAATTCCTAAATAAACTTATGATTATTCTATGCACACAAACACAAGACCTCGGTTCGCACACCTCGTCGGCGCCGAAGCCACCGACGAGCAATCCATCGAACAAGTTGATGGCGTCCCGCCATCAAAATCAACTGGCATGCCAAATAGGTTGATGCCAGCCTGGGTGACGACGTCGTCGTCGAACGTGAGTGCCGCCCACCACAGGGCCAACGAGTCGGAGTAAGAGCGCTAGAGGTCGACCCTAATTCCACCTTAGGTACCATGACCCATGTCGATGCTGGTTGGAGAAAATACGATATTTGGGATCAAAGGCAGCCTCGCTCTCGTCATCTAAGGGGAAAACTGTGACTGCAGTGTCACTACAACGCTCTCTTCGTAGCATGTTGTGGAAGACGGTGATGCGCCCATTGAAAGGATCGTGCTGGTGCTCCCTTTGCTTGCACCAATGGAGTCGTTTGATGGTATCAGCACTGAGCTCTTGGTTTCCAGCAAAGCCCTCCAACGCAGCTGCCGCCTCCATCATCGCATTCATAACTTTTCCCTTCTCGCCTCCCATTGTGATCACCATGGCAGCCTTCGTCGGGCCATCTCGGCACCACTCTCCTCTAGTGACATTCCGGCGGCGGAGAAGTATGTTGCTTACGATGAGGGCGCCGGGGTTGCGGCATCGATGGCGGCAAACAAAAGTACGGACAATATCGTAGGTGGCGGGCGGGAGAATGGAACGCAAGAGGGAAGTGGTAGAAAAGGGAAAACGAAATAGGTTTTGGCTAGGTCGCTGCCATGTGGTACCTGCCTGTCATAGTCTGATCTGGCATCATTTGGCAGTGTTGTCAGAGCTAGTTTAATAGTATAGTCAACTACTGGCTATAAGCCATGTGCCATATCATTCGTAGCTAAAATAGAGCCAATATGTATAAGGCTCCTCATAGTGGGGAGTAACTTAGACTAGTTACATATGTTATGTTACTACTCTAAGTTAGAGCATTCTCCAGTCACGTGCCCCAAACCGTTCCCCAAAGGGAGGCGCGCCGAACAAAAAAAGGTCACATTGTAATATCCCAGGTTTAGAGGCTATAAAATGAGAGAACACCAAAGTGTGCATTGCATTCATGCATAGAAAATCCGGGGAATTTTCGCGCTTCAAATAAAACTTACCACAGTAACTGAAGTTTCACTTGACTTGCTGGAATTGAAGTAGATCATCAAGTCAAGCGCTATAAACTTCACTGTGATCTTTGCTAAAACCCTGTTTTGGGTAGATATGATTTGATCTAGGGGCTAGATCAAATAGAATTAGTTTTACAACAAATAACATCTTAAGTAAGGGTCAACTATAAGATCTTATAAAAGATCTCAACATGACATTCCTTACAACAACACATTCTTTAAGAATTAAACCCTAACTTATTAACACTTAAAAGTTAGCAACTACCTTTGTGTGTAATATAATTCAATTCTAAACTTATTAATAAATAAGGTAAATCACAGGGTCTAAAGTGCATAAAGGCCACACATTCTTATTTAAATCATAACTTATTAAATATATGGAATATCATAAAACTGAATCCATTTACATTACAAATTATAGTTCAAACTATTTGAATAAAACTACTCATGAGTATTTTGGAACTCATATGATCATGCCTTGGTGCAATCAAACACCAACTATTCAAAATTGAGGAATAACCTTCAACCTTGACTTTTTGACCAATATTATAATATAAATCCAATCAAATATGATATAGTGACTCATCCACAATAATAAAACCATCCACAAGATATTTAGTAACAAATGCCACTTGGCTATCCAAATATAATTTATATGAGAGGATAATGATCATGCCACATAGGATGAAAATATCTACATGACTTGCATCCCAAGACTTGCCACCTCATGCTCAAAGGATTGCCATGGATGAGGGCATGACAACCAAGCACCTTACTCATCAAACCAAAACAAGAGTCACCCACCTATGTGTCATGACACTAGAGCTTGCCCAAGCCTATAAATAGAGCCACACCCTTCATCCATATGATCACCTTGTAGCATGATACAAGGAAACCAAACACTTGAGACCTTCCATATGAATTAGCTAGGATCAAGATGAAGAAGCTAGGAGGTGGAGGCAAACCACAAGATGCAGGTTTATCAGATTTCCTGAAGAACAAGCTACAGAAGATATCAAGGTAGAATTCCTAGGCAAACCATATATTTAGAGGATCATATCATCATCTATTGAGTAGGACCTTAGGATTTTCCAAGACATTTAGAAGTGAGAGAGATTATAGATGCTAACCATGGCCATGTCTATCTTAGAGAATATTAGAGTAGTATTAAATCTTACTTGTTCAAACCAACCTTTAATCTTGGAGATGAGAGAAATATCCCATTAGTGATTACCACTAAAACCCTAGATCACATTTGAATTTCAATCCAAGTATCACTTGGGATTATAAGTAGAACCATGCCATGCCTCATGCCTATTTAATACTTCAATTAGTGAAGTATTCCCAAAACTCTAACCCTTTCATATAGGATCCACCCCACATAAAATATTATGCCCTAACTTGTGTATCATGGAACACAAGAATAAAACCAATCCCTAGACACTTAGTATTGAATACCATTTGGTGAGTAGGATGAAACCAAGATCCTATTCTACTTTGCAATCCAAATACTTGGCCTAAGTGAACCAAATGAATGGTATTTATAAAGTAGCATCACCTTAATAAGTATATTGACCAATGATAAGCTTGGGAATTATATTAAGAAGTTCAAGCCAGAATTTGCTAAGCAAGATTAGTGAATATAGTGTTGATTCAACCATTTTCTTAAAACTCTTAAAAATAAATTCTCCACATAAAATGATGAATCCAATTCCATCCACATTTTCACCACTACTTTAAATACTAGTCATAATTATAAACATGGGAACAAATCATATTATTAAGTACTAGCTCAACCTAATCATGTGTTCATTATGCACAGGTTATAAATTTTAAAACCACTTAAATAGATCTAGTTTCTAAATTAAAAAGGGAATTTAAAATAAGTAATTAACCATTTCTATTTTACTTAAGCCTCACAAGATCTCAATTAAATCCTAACCAAACTATTTGTTTAAAATAACAAAACCATGCAGTAGGCATGATTATCAAATTATCTTGATACTCAAGTATTTTAGAACCTGTAAAATAAAACAGAATTCAAATGTGAATTCAAATAACAAATTCAAAACAGAAAATAAAAACAGAAAATAGAAAAAGGAGAAAAGGGAGAGCCTTACCTGGCAGGCCGCAGCAGCCCAGGACCAGCACCACCTCAACAGCCCAGTACTAGCCCAGCCCACCAACGAAAACAACCCACATACCGTTTCAAGTGCTTCAAAAATCGTGCGAGAGGAGGCCATCGTCTTCGTCTACCTCTCCGAGCTCGACACCGCGGCAGCGCCAGTAGACGCCATCCTCGTCGACGATAAGGACGTCCCGGACGCGTAGAAGCTTCCAGAACTCCTCCCTATGTCTCTCGCGTCCGAGCCTATCCGGAAGTAAAAGATCGGCGCCCAGACAAACTCTCCAGACGCCGCCACCTCTCGGCCATCATCGTCGTCGTGTCGCAGCCTCCGTGCTCCCCTCGGCCTATAAATAGGGGTGAAAGCACCGCCGAGCACTTCTTGATCTCATCCACCCATCCAGATCTTCCCTATCTCTCTCTATCTCTCAATTCCATCTGCGCCAGTTCGCCGGAGTCGAGGAAGAACACGGTGGTACAGGCCACCCCAGCCTCAGGCGCGTGATCGAGGAGAAGCGCCTGGCGCCGTAGATCATCTGGGAGGAAGGAATCGTCCTGGATCTTCCTCAAGCCGACGAATTTCGCCGATCCCTTTTGCAGTACCTCGCCGGTAATGGCGAAATTAAGCTCGTCTCCGACAGCAATCGTCGTCGCCGACCACACCAGCAAGTTCACGGTGAGCTTGCGCATCGATAGAACCTACTTTCGCTTCCTGGAACCCTCTGTAGCTAGTTCTTGCATCTTGGCCGGAGTACGCCGCCGCGGAGACGCTCGTCGGAGCTATCTCCGGTGACCTTTTCGTGGCGGGGACACCACCATAGTGTTCAGCGGGTTGAGGGCGTTCGAGTGGTCGCATCCGCGCATCCGCGGGATGGCCAGAACGTCGTCGCCGTCGCTCACCGGCGCGTCTCCGGCGAGGCTGACGTGGCAGGTGGGGCCTCAGGGTGTAGTTGACTGGTCTTCGCCCTCGTGGCATTTGACCTGGTCAAAGGACCCACCTGTCGGTCACTAGGGTTAGATCCAGGCCGGTACGTTTAGTATTTAGGTTTAATTTTAAAAACCAGTAAATATCTGAAATTTTGTTAAATCATATAAAATTCATTTCAACTCAGAAAAATATGAATAATATATCAAAATGCTCACAAAAATAAACTCTATTCAAATAAAATATAAAATAAAAATGTGTGTCAAAATAAAAATTTACTTATTTTTAGCTTTATTAATTATGCCTTTTCATTTGTTTTAAATACAATTTAAATGCAACAATTAGTAAAGTTTCAAAATTAAATATTATCTATTCAGTAAGTAAATAAAATGTTAAGATTAATTTCCTTGATCATATTTTTCATCAATTAAAATGTTAGTGGTAATTCATAAACCCTAATTTGCAAATTACCATTTATTATTTCTTTAAATAACAATAAAGCAAGAAAATACCAACAACTAATATTATTTTGATAACTCAAAATTGTAACTTAAACATTCTTTAATTAACAAGTCATTATTTTAAAACCTAATCATAATTATAAAACCCTAATTCTGGAAATTAAAACCCTAACTAAAATTTGTCTTAATTCTTAAACCTTTTAAAATAATTAAATGATAAGGCTATTATTAATTTTGTGCAAAGTACTTAATCACATTAATTTTAGTATCAAGTATTACTTTAAGAATTGGATCATAATTTAGAAACCCTAGTTTTACTATAAGTTAGAATCTGGATCCCATTATTTTATATGATCATTTCAAAATGCTTTAACCCTAAAACCCTAGTTGCTTATCACATGTGATCATGTGAATTTCACCTTGCATAGAGAACCTTATTATGTGACCAACAAATACAAGTCATGATCCACCAAAATAGAACCAATTCACATGAGTCATCATTCCATGTCTTTATTATTTTTTAATAAAACTTGTATAACCAATTAGTGCCACCTAGGTATAAACCCTAACTTGTTAATTGGATTAGTACCAATGATCACTATCCTATATACCATACCATTAAGATCAACCTCAATCATCAAACCCTAGTAGCACCATAATGATAAACCCTAATACCAATCTTGTGTAGTAATGCACATCACATGCTCTTATTCCACTAAACCCTACTTAGGAAATGATAAGCCACTTAGCTTAGAAACCATTAGAGATTATTTAGTAAAGCAATTGTGAGATCATAGTAAACCCTAACTCATAGCAACACCTTGATAATCATCCTTTGATATAATGCTTAGAAGAAACCATAGTAATAAACCTACCAATACTTGCTATATATAAACCCATTTTACTTAAAGAACCCAACTAGTCCCTATTAGAAAACTAAATGAATCCAATAGTAAACCCTAGAAGCCATAGATTCTATTTATAGTAGTCCTTGTTCTATTTAACCTATCCTTCAAAAGTTATTCTTCTGAAGTATAGATATCAATCAAACCATAGACGCCCTAGTTCTTATTTAAAATACTTACTATTTCTTAATTAACCTGTTCTTCAAAAGTTATTCTTTTGAAGTATAAAATAAGTAATCATCAACCATGTCCTGTAGAACTTAAAACTGACAACTACTCTTGCTTGTTATGCAATCACTATTCTTTATGTGTATGATTGTTATGATGCATTATATCACTTGTTTATGTTATTAATATCACCAACCTAATAAGAACCTTGTTTGAGAACCATCCTAAAAGTGCAACACACACTAAAGAAATCTTTACAACTCATCCATCCTAAATCATCGAGGTTAGGTTAAGCTCGGGACGATTGCATCTCATACTATGCATTATAGCATCTTTGTCAGTTCTTTAAACATTGTCCTTACCGGACAATGATGGTATTTCAGAATTTGGAGTTCTCACGTATCGAAGCTTTTGCCTGCATAATCTTGCAGTCAAGGAAGGCAAGTTCATCGCTTGCTCATGTCATTTGATTATGTTTATCAAATTATATGCAAAGTACTATACTTATCATTCTTGCATTGAAAAGCAAAATATTATTTTACAATTATGAATATGACTATGTGGTGGGCAATGGAACCATGGTATGTGTTGATATGGTGGAGGTTCCATTGCACGGGTACTATTCATCTAGGACTAAGTACCAATGCCGTCCAGTGATTCTAGCGCCGTACATACCGCGTTGACCATAAGATCTATAATGGCTCTGGGGAAGTCAGCTGTATCTTTTCCCTCTCGCATGCCAACGGACTGGTAATAAGGGTTGCCCGGATCAGTCTATCTTTGGTAAAGGTGGGGACATGTGGTCCTGCACAGTCTACCATTAGATACAGGAGAGGGTAGACTTATTATTGGTCTATGAAGGATTGTAAGGGTTGTCCGGATCAGTCTATCTATGGTGTATAGGACAGGGCACATAAGTTGTTCGGATCAGTCTACCTTAACGGTATAGGAGAGAACAAGTGCCTGTGTTAGTCTACCCATAGATATAGGAGAGGACAGACTTACAAAAGGGTGGGTCTGCGAGGTCGCGGAGAAGGCAGTGATTGGCTTGGATCTTACACCTGGCCCCACACCAAGGAAGTGTGGACGAGCATGCATCTCGGTAAGGTATCAAGGATAAGTTCTCTTATGGGAAAAGTAACGCACCTCTGCAGAGGATACTGAATTGTGACTGTCACTCCCTGTTCCGGGAAGGGAACTGCGAACGCGGCAGGAAAGGAACTCCATGAAGTTCTAGTCAACCTGTGAAGACTGACGGGCATAGTTTTCAGAATAAAATAAACCTTTTGAAGAAATGTTTACAAAAACTTGCATTGCCTATGACTTTCTGGTCTGTGGCTGTAGCTAGTGCATGATACACCTATTTCCTAATATGAACTTGCTGAGTACGCTCGTACTCATCCCACTCTTAAATCCCCTGCTTAGCTATGGAGGCACCGAAGGAGAATCTACCGTGGAACTCGAATACAAAGGAGTCAACTGCAACAAGATGAAGAATTCAAGCAAAGAAGTCAATGAAGTCAACTGCTGCAGCAACTAAAGTGGAAACTTAGACTAGTAATAGAAGGGAGCCTTTCCCTAATCTTAGCACCTAAGTAGCTAGAATTCTATAGCAAGCCTAGTATCTCTGGAGATAGTGATAGCAATAAGTTAGTTTACGAGTCGTTCTTCTGGAGCTTTATTTGAAGTTTTACCTCACTGTAAAGTAGGAGGCTGTGTTGATCTTCTGTAAACAGCTTGTGTATCCTTCTATAGACATACCTTGGACTCGCATATGTTTCTGTTGTACCACTCTGAGGGATGTAATATGAGTGGAACGGTGTTTCACTTGTGTTATGTCAACGACTTGTGTACTACACCATGCAGTGGTACGCTGGGTCACCACAGCTGGTATCAGAGCAAATGCTTTGACCCTAGGATTAAAACCCTTTAAAGGAGACCTATAGGTTTGGTAGTGTCTATAGGAAGTTGTATTAGCTAAGTCAACTATGCTAAACCAACTATTCTTTTGACTTGAGATGGGTATTCACTTGAGAATAATCCTGACACACTTGAGTCAATCTTTCTTATCTATATTTCTTAAGTAAAGTTAGTTAGTTATCTTGCTTCATTCCAAATTAGTAGAACACCCTTGGAGCTTAAGATAATGGGTGGTAGTAGACCACAGTTGGTATACAATACATGGTAGTCCAAAGAGAGGATACAACCATAAGGAAGATATCCTATTGGAAGAAGTATACCAATATAAGTATGGTTAAGTAAGGGTCATTTAAAATGTCAAATTACTGATGTTAAGTAATGTAGATAAGTTATATAAGGTAGTGTATACCTATGATGAGTCAATCATGGGAGGTAAGGAAGAGTGATAGGAGTTATACAAGTCTACTTTTCATGGTAGAGTTGGTAATCATATATGATTCACTTGAGAATCATGATGTGATGGAGTAGAACATCATAAGTAAGATAACATGAGTATGATAAGGAGTAGGATTTAAGGAATAGTTCGAAAGCTTAGGCCTTAAAATCCTAATAACGGTACTAAGTATGCTAGAACCATAGTCCTTAGTTTAAAGAAGGCTTATTTAGAGCATACCACATAGAGAAATCCTGGAGTCATAGGTAGTATAATAGCCTCGAGATATCATGTGAGGTTAGTTTTCAATTAAATAGAAGGTAAGTTAGCACTTTCCAAGGAAATTAGGTCAACCACAACTATTCTGGACCAATTTGCTCAAGTTTATTTGATTGCAAGTGAGCAATCAAGGTAAATATTGAGGCAAATAGTAGAAATCCATATATATATGTGCTAAGTATCACAACCTAAACCTATCTTATGTGGTGTTATATACTACACATCTGAGCCTGATGTTTAGGGATGTCTTACCCAACTATTATATTCAGGCATATAAGGATGTGTATTATAAGCACAAAGCTGGATCTTCTTGGATTTTATTGGATTTTCATTGATTGACTAGATCCATTCATGAAGTTTGACTTTGATATGCAAATGCATGTTGCAATATCAAGCTCTTACTTGATGTTATAGGTCTAGAGGGTAAAGGTATTCGTGTGAGGAAGTGACGAATTCTGAAGATTTTGAGGACAAGATGAAGGTTCACTGGAAGAAGGAAGTAAAGTTGTGGGAAGCCACCACAATAATTTGAAGGAAGGACCAATCAAAACTCATTTTTATCCTCAATTGAGGAGTACTTCAACATGGAAGTACCATGAAAGTGAGAAACATAGTGAATATGGAGTAGTATAAGTGGAGCCAGATTCATTCTGGAAGAAGGGAATGCAAGTGAAGTCACTTACGATACTATTTTTATGGTGTCAACAAGTGATTTTCTTGCAAAACAAACCCTAGAAGAAGGAAAATAGACAAGTGAAGTCGCAGCTGGCATAATAAGACCGCAGCTGATATAGGATAATCATGAAGAGAAAGTATGTGAAGTGGGGTATATCTTAACTAAAACTATGTAAGAAGCCACAGCTGGTAGGTAGATATTGCCTAAAAACATAACATAGCCACAGCTGGTATCCAATAAGCCACATCTTGTGTTAGATAGTCTGCAGCTGGTAACAAATAGTCCACAGCTTAATCGTTCTTTCACTCTAAAGGAAAGAGCTGGTATTCCGCAGCTGGTATTCCATAGCTGGTAACCATTTAGTCGGAGGATTCACATCGGATACCCACAACTGTGTGGATACACCGCCAAGAATTCTTCGTGAGACTCTAAGAATAGTACAAGCTAAAAGCCAGACCAAGACCAATCTTCTAACCTTGGAGTTTAATGATTAGAAGAAAAGAAGTTTAAAGATCATTAGTAAACTCCAAGGGGGAGAGGAAGGCTGAAGGAGAAGTATTAGGACATGATTTGGAGTATGAATGACGAAGAAGATCGAAGGTCTGAACTGAGAGGAAGTCCGATCTTATTTTCATAAGGTTGTTGGAAAGTATCCATGTCATAGTACTCTCAGGAGGATGTCAGACTAGAAGCCGAGGTTTATATCTCGAAGAAGTAAGGGTTAGACCCTAACTTGAGTGGGTAATTAATAATTACTCAGAAGCAGAAGAGCTCAAGTAAGTCTAAGATAATGAAGTTGGATGAAGAAGATGCCGGAGGACAATCAAAGCTTGAGAAGCTCAAAGACCGAAGGGTTTGACCAAACCAAAACTAATGTTTATTAGAAAGATTCCTTTCATGGAACCTAAAGAAACCAAAAGGACGACAATTAGCATAAACTAGAAGCCATGATTGGATGGACTAAATGAGTCTAATTCATTCGTAGGAATAAACCACCAGGACCATACCTATTGTAAATACCTTACCAAGTACCATTACTATAGTTATGGTAGTAAGGGAAAACAATACCTTACCTTGAACAAATCTTTTAGAATTAAGCTTTGGATCACCATAGCTGATAGAACCAAGCTTTGGGTACTCAGATAGGAAGCTATCACCACAACCAATAGTAAAGTCCATTAGCATAATAAGATGTCCCAATCCAAGGATTTTTGGAGAGCAAGACTATAAGCTTAGAGTGTTGGAAGAAATCATAGAATTAAAGGAAGTATCAGTGCCAGACATCAGAAGACTCCAGGAAGGATCTGGATAAGGGATATATCCAATTATATCTACTGAGATCACTATGGAGTTTGAAGGATTGTGATCTGTTCAAGTCCGTTCCACTTTCCGAAACATGAGAGCGTTCGAACTTCGGGGCGAAGTTCAGTTTAAGGGGGAGAGGCTGTAATATCCCAGGTTTAGAGGCTATAAAATGAGAGAACACCAAAGTGTGCATTGCATTCATGCATAGAAAATCCGGGGAATTTTCGCGCTTTCAAATAAAACTTACCACAGTAACTGAAGTTTCACTTGACTTGCTGGAATTGAAGTAGATCATCAAGTCAAGCGCTATAAACTTCACTGTGATCTTTGCTAAAACCCTGTTTTGGGTAGATATGATTTGATCTAGGGGCTAGATCAAATAGAATTAGTTTTACAACAAATAACATCTTAAGTAAGGGTCAACTATAAGATCTTATAAAAGATCTCAACATGACATTCCTTACAACAACACATTCTTTAAGAATTAAACCCTAACTTATTAACACTTAAAAGTTAGCAACTACCTTTGTGTGTAATATAATTCAATTCTAAACTTATTAATAAATAAGGTAAATCACAGGGTCTAAAGTGCATAAAGGCCACACATTCTTATTTAAATCATAACTTATTAAATATATGGAATATCATAAAACTGAATCCATTTACATTACAAATTATAGTTCAAACTATTTGAATAAAACTACTCATGAGTATTTTGGAACTCATATGATCATGCCTTGGTGCAATCAAACACCAACTATTCAAAATTGAGGAATAACCTTCAACCTTGACTTTTTGACCAATATTATAATATAAATCCAATCAAATATGATATAGTGACTCATCCACAATAATAAAACCATCCACAAGATATTTAGTAACAAATGCCACTTGGCTATCCAAATATAATTTATATGAGAGGATAATGATCATGCCACATAGGATGAAAATATCTACATGACTTGCATCCCAAGACTTGCCACCTCATGCTCAAAGGATTGCCATGGATGAGGGCATGACAACCAAGCACCTTACTCATCAAACCAAAACAAGAGTCACCCACCTATGTGTCATGACACTAGAGCTTGCCCAAGCCTATAAATAGAGCCACACCCTTCATCCATATGATCACCTTGTAGCATGATACAAGGAAACCAAACACTTGAGACCTTCCATATGAATTAGCTAGGATCAAGATGAAGAAGCTAGGAGGTGGAGGCAAACCACAAGATGCAGGTTTATCAGATTTCCTGAAGAACAAGCTACAGAAGATATCAAGGTAGAATTCCTAGGCAAACCATATATTTAGAGGATCATATCATCATCTATTGAGTAGGACCTTAGGATTTTCCAAGACATTTAGAAGTGAGAGAGATTATAGATGCTAACCATGGCCATGTCTATCTTAGAGAATATTAGAGTAGTATTAAATCTTACTTGTTCAAACCAACCTTTAATCTTGGAGATGAGAGAAATATCCCATTAGTGATTACCACTAAAACCCTAGATCACATTTGAATTTCAATCCAAGTATCACTTGGGATTATAAGTAGAACCATGCCATGCCTCATGCCTATTTAATACTTCAATTAGTGAAGTATTCCCAAAACTTTAACCCTTTCATATAGGATCCACCCCACATAAAATATTATGCCCTAACTTGTGTATCATGGAACACAAGAATAAAACCAATCCCTAGACACTTAGTATTGAATACCATTTGGTGAGTAGGATGAAACCAAGATCCTATTCTACTTTGCAATCCAAACACTTGGCCTAAGTGAACCAAATGAATGGTATTTATAAAGTAGCATCACCTTAATAAGTATATTGACCAATGATAAGCTTGGGAATTATATTAAGAAGTTCAAGCCAGAATTTGCTAAGCAAGATTAGTGAATATAGTGTTGATTCAACCATTTTCTTAAAACTCTTAAAAATAAATTCTCCACATAAAATGATGAATCCAATTCCATCCACATTTTCACCACTACTTTAAATACTAGTCATAATTATAAACATGGGAACAAATCATATTATTAAGTACTAGCTCAACCTAATCATGTGTTCATTATGCACAGGTTATAAATTTTAAAACCACTTAAATAGATCTAGTTTCTAAATTAAAAAGGGAATTTAAAATAAGTAATTAACCATTTCTATTTTACTTAAGCCTCACAAGATCTCAATTAAATCCTAACCAAACTATTTGTTTAAAATAACAAAACCATGCAGTAGGCATGATTATCAAATTATCTTGATACTCAAGTATTTTAGAACCTGTAAAATAAAACAGAATTCAAATGTGAATTCAAATAACAAATTCAAAACAGAAAATAAAAACAGAAAATAGAAAAAGGAGAAAAGGGAGAGCCTTACCTGGCAGGCCGCAGCAGCCCAGGACCAGCACCACCTCAACAGCCCAGTACTAGCCCAGCCCACCAACGAAAACAACCCACATACCGTTTCAAGTGCTTCAAAAATCGTGCGAGAGGAGGCCATCGTCTTCGTCTACCTCTCCGAGCTCGACACCGCGGCAGCGCCAGTAGACGCCATCCTCGTCGACGATAAGGACGTCCCGGACGCGTAGAAGCTTCCAGAACTCCTCCCTATGTATCTCGCGTCCGAGCCTATCCGGAAGTAAAAGATCGGCGCCCAGACAAACTCTCCAGACGCCGCCACCTCTCGGCCATCATCGTCGTCGTGTCGCAGCCTCCGTGCTTCCCTCGGCCTATAAATAGGGGGGAAAGCACCGCCGAGCACTTCTTGATCTCATCCACCCATCCAGATCTTCCCTATCTCTCTCTATCTCTCAATTCCATCTGCGCCAGTTCGCCGGAGTCGAGGAAGAACACGGTGGTACAGGCCACCCCAGCCTCAGGCGCGTGATCGAGGAGAAGCGCCTGGCGCCGTAGATCATCTGGGAGGAAGGAATCGTCCTGGATCTTCCTCAAGCCGACGAATTTCGCCGATCCCTTTTGCAGTACCTCGCCGGTAATGGCGAAATTAAGCTCGTCTCCGACAGCAATCGTCGTCGCCGACCACACCAGCAAGTTCACGGTGAGCTTGCGCATCGATAGAACCTACTTTCGCTTCCTGGAACCCTCTGTAGCTAGTTCTTGCATCTTGGCCGGAGTACGCCGCCGCGGAGACGCTCGTCGGAGCTATCTCCGGTGACCTTTTCGTGGCGGGGACACCACCATAGTGTTCAGCGGGTTGAGGGCGTTCGAGTGGTCGCATCCGCGCATCCGCGGGATGGCCAGAACGTCGTCGCCGTCGCTCACCGGCGCGTCTCCGGCGAGGCTGACGTGGCAGGTGGGGCCTCAGGGTGTAGTTGACTGGTCTTCGCCCTCGTGGCATTTGACCTGGTCAAAGGACCCACCTGTCGGTCACTAGGGTTAGATCCAGGCCGGTACGTTTAGTATTTAGGTTTAATTTTAAAAACCAGTAAATATCTGAAATTTTGTTAAATCATATAAAATTCATTTCAACTCAGAAAAATATGAATAATATATCAAAATGCTCACAAAAATAAACTCTATTCAAATAAAATATAAAATAAAAATGTGTGTCAAAATAAAAATTTACTTATTTTTAGCTTTATTAATTATGCCTTTTCATTTGTTTTAAATACAATTTAAATGCAACAATTAGTAAAGTTTCAAAATTAAATATTATCTATTCAGTAAGTAAATAAAATGTTAAGATTAATTTCCTTGATCATATTTTTCATCAATTAAAATGTTAGTGGTAATTCATAAACCCTAATTTGCAAATTACCATTTATTATTTCTTTAAATAACAATAAAGCAAGAAAATACCAACAACTAATATTATTTTGATAACTCAAAATTGTAACTTAAACATTCTTTAATTAACAAGTCATTATTTTAAAACCTAATCATAATTATAAAACCCTAATTCTGGAAATTAAAACCCTAACTAAAATTTGTCTTAATTCTTAAACCTTTTAAAATAATTAAATGATAAGGCTATTATTAATTTTGTGCAAAGTACTTAATCACATTAATTTTAGTATCAAGTATTACTTTAAGAATTGGATCATAATTTAGAAACCCTAGTTTTACTATAAGTTAGAATCTGGATCCCATTATTTTATATGATCATTTCAAAATGCTTTAACCCTAAAACCCTAGTTGCTTATCACATGTGATCATGTGAATTTCACCTTACATAGAGAACCTTATTATGTGACCAACAAATACAAGTCATGATCCACCAAAATAGAACCAATTCACATGAGTCATCATTCCATGTCTTTATTATTTTTTAATAAAACTTGTATAACCAATTAGTGCCACCTAGGTATAAACCCTAACTTGTTAATTGGATTAGTACCAATGATCACTATCCTATATACCATACCATTAAGATCAACCTCAATCATCAAACCCTAGTAGCACCATAATGATAAACCCTAATACCAATCTTGTGTAGTAATGCACATCACATGCTCTTATTCCACTAAACCCTACTTAGGAAATGATAAGCCACTTAGCTTAGAAACCATTAGAGATTATTTAGTAAAGCAATTGTGAGATCATAGTAACCCTAACTCATAGCAACACCTTGATAATCATCCTTTGATATAATGCTTAGAAGAAACCATAGTAATAAACCTACCAATACTTGCTATATATAAACCCATTTTACTTAAAGAACCCAACTAGTCCCTATTAGAAAACTAAATGAATCCAATAGTAAACCCTAGAAGCCATAGATTCTATTTATAGTAGTCCTTGTTCTATTTAACCTATCCTTCAAAAGTTATTCTTCTGAAGTATAGATATCAATCAAACCATAGACGCCCTAGTTCTTATTTAAAATACTTACTATTTCTTAATTAACCTGTTCTTCAAAAGTTATTCTTTTGAAGTATAAAATAAGTAATCATCAACCATGTCCTGTAGAACTTAAAACTGACAACTACTCTTGCTTGTTATGCAATCACTATTCTTTATGTGTATGATTGTTATGATGCATTATATCACTTGTTTATGTTATTAATATCACCAACCTAATAAGAACCTTGTTTGAGAACCATCCTAAAAGTGCAACACACACTAAAGAAATCTTTACAACTCATCCATCCTAAATCATCGAGGTTAGGTTAAGCTCGGGACGATTGCATCTCATACTATGCATTATAGCATCTTTGTCAGTTCTTTAAACATTGTCCTTACCGGACAATGATGGTATTTTAGAGTTTGGAGTTCTCACGTATCGAAGCTTTTGCTTGCATAATCTTGCAGTCAAGGAAGGCAAGTTCATCGCTTGCTCGTGTCATTTGATTATGTTTATCAAATTATATGCAAAGTACTATACTTATCATTCTTGCATTGAAAAGCAAAATATTATTTTACAATTATGAATATGACTATGTGGTGGGCAATGGAACCATGGTATGTGTTGATATGGTGGAGGTTCCATTGCACGGGTACTATTCATCTAGGACTAAGTACCAATGCCGTCCAGTGATTCTAGCGCCGTACATACCGCGTTGACCATAAGATCTATAATGGCTCTGGGAAGTCAGCTGTATCTTTTCCCTCTCGCATGCCAACGGACTGGTAATAAGGGTTGCCCGGATCAGTCTATCTTTGGTAAAGGTGGGGACATGTGGTCCTGCACAGTCTACCATTAGATACAGGAGAGGGTAGACTTATTATTGGTCTATGAAGGATTGTAAGGGTTGTCCGGATCGGTCTATCTATGGTGTATAGGACAGGGCACATAAGTTGTTCGGATCAGTCTACCTTAACGGTATAGGAGAGAACAAGTGCCTGTGTTAGTCTACCCATAGATATAGGAGAGGACAGACTTACAAAAGGGTGGGTCTGCGAGGTCGCGGAGAAGGCAGTGATTGGCTTGGATCTTACACCTGGCCCCACACCAAGGAAGTGTGGACGAGCATGCATCTCGGTAAGGTATCAAGGATAAGTTCTCTTATGGGAAAAGTAACGCACCTCTGCAGAGGATACTGAATTGTGACTGTCACTCCCTGTTCCGGGAAGGGAACTGCGAACGCGGCAGAAAGGAACTCCATGAAGTTCTAGTCAACCTGTGAAGACTGACGGGCATAGTTTTCAGAATAAAATAAACCTTTTGAAGAAATGTTTACAAAAACTTGCATTGCCTATGACTTTCTGGTCTGTGGCTGTAGCTAGTGCATGATACACCTATTTCCCTAATATGAACTTGCTGAGTACGCTCGTACTCATCCCACTCTTAAATCCCCTGCTTAGCTATGGAGGCACCGAAGGAGAATCTACCGTGGAACTCGAATACAAAGGAGTCAACTGCAACAAGATGAAGAATTCAAGCAAAGAAGTCAATGAAGTCAACTGCTGCAACAACTAAAGTGGAAACTTAGACTAGTAATAGAAGGGAGCCTTTCCCTAATCTTAGCACCTAAGTAGCTAGAATTCTATAGCAAGCCTACTATCTCTGGAGATAGTGATAGCAATAAGTTAGTTTACGAGTCGTTCTTCTAGAGCTTTATTTGAAGTTTTACCTCACTGTAAAGTAGGAGGCTGTGTTGATTTTCTGTAAACAGCTTGTGTATCCTTCTATAGACATACCTTGGACTCGCATATGTTTCTGTTGTACTCTGAGGGATGTAATATGAGTGGAACGGTGTTTCACTTGTGTTATGTCAACGACTTGTGTACTACACCATGCAGTGGTACGCTGGGTCACCGCAACAGCCATGTCCCCCAAAGCCTCTTTTTGTCCGGCGTGGCCCGATACGGTGTCCGGCGCCCGAGCCCGTCCCCGCTACACAGGGGACGCTCCGGGCATGCCGGACACAACGAAAAGCGAGGCGAGGAGTGGTGGGACCGACGCATCAGCGGCATAGGAAAAATTCGTCCCCCACTCCCGCCAAATCGCGCCTCTCCCGCCACATCGCGCCTCTCCCGCCGAGCATTTCTTCCCTCCCAACACATTTGACCTCCTATCCCGCTGATTCATTTCTCCCTCCCGCCGTCGCTACTCTGTTCCTCCCGCCGCCGCTACCCTCTCCCCATCGATGGCGCCGTCGACAGCCCCCAAAATAATGGCCAAGTAAGTGGCCAAGAAACCGCCGGGCATTGAGACGAAAGGGGCGAATGCGCCCTTCGCGAAGCCGTGAAAGGCGCCGGCTCCGAAGAAGAAGCCGGAAGCCTGGACCGATGATCAGTGGCGTCAAGACTGTCTGCGCCAGAAGTTTTCGATGGCGGAGCGGAAAGGACGGAGGGCGGCGCAGCAGGAGAAGAAGGCGTTGGCGGCACACACGCACCAGAATGCGCTGGCCAGGTGACAAGGTATTAACTTATCAATGCCTACGTATTGTAGACTAGGGTTTCGTTGGAAGTAGAGGGCAAGTAGATCTCGAAGGTCTCAGCCGAAAAGTACTCGACGATTATAAACTAGGGTTATGTTGACAATGGATTCGATCCTCTCTTTCTCCCTCGACTCCCCCTTATATAGGAGGCGGAGCCGAGGGATTCGTAATACACAAATTACAGAGTCCGGGAGGGTTTCTAACCCGTCCCGTAAAATTACAAGTCTCTATATTTCCTAATACAACTCTAACCTTCCTTGATACTAATTGGGCTTCCGAACTTCATATTCTTCGACTTGTGGGCCTTCAGTAAACCCCGGGTACCATCTTCGGCAGGCCCATTGGGGATGCCTATGTCAGTAGCCCCCGAGATTTTACTTGAATCGAAGAATCAGGGAAAATCTCCAACTTTATAATCATCCAATAATTCTGTTGAATTTACCACATATCTTTAGATACGCAATTATATATTGTACAGGGATAATGGTAATTGGGGCTAGTTCATCTGACGGATCAGGTACTAGTTAACTGCTCTAGTGGCAATCCGCAAAAACCTACTTCAAGATCACGTCCCTGGACATGATCTCGGGATACTGGTGTTAACTTCGACAGGTGCCGCTTAAGGTCTTACCATTCTGTCGAGTCCCAGTCATGTTATATCGGGTACCTAACGCGTCCGTTAGGATTTTTCTTCGTATCTGTTGATACGGAAAAAGTAGCAAACCGACGTCAGAGACGGTGCCACGCCGCTCAGAACGGATCTGGGGTCTTACCTTCGCAAAGTTTTGCGGCATTCAGAGATTATTCGCGACTTTGGCGCTCTGAGAATATATTGTCGAGTGCTTTTCGGCTGTTGGAATAGCACATTTTATTGAGTCAACGGATGACTTATCTTGACCTCCCGATGGGAGTATATGTAGAGTTATTTGTATAACTCGAAATATACTCACTTCTTTTTATAATTTCATCGGGCACGCGAACAGCGTTCCCGATGCTGATACGTCTCAAACGTATCTATAATTTCTTATGTTCCATGCTACTTTTATGACAATACTCACATGTTTTATACATACTTTACATCATTATTATGCATTTTCCGGCACTAACCTATTAACAAGATGCCGAAGCGCCAGTTGTTTTTCTGCTGTTTTTGGTTTCAGAAATCCTACAAAGGAAATATTATCGGAATTGGACAAAATCAACGCCCGGGTCTTATTTTTCCACGAAGCTTCAAGACCGGAGGGGATACGAAGTGGGGCCACGAGGTGGCGACACCACAAGGCGGCGCGCCAAGGAGGGGCCCGCGCCGCCCTATGGTGTGGGTGTGGCCCCCCGCGCTGCCCTTCCGCCTACTTAAAGCCTTCGTCGCGAAAACCCTATTACCGAGAGCCACGATACGGAAATACTTCCCAGACGCCGCCGCCGCCAATCCCATCTCGGGGATTCAGGAGATCGCCTCCGGCACCCTGCGAGAGGGGAATCATCACCGGAGGGCTCTACATCATAATGTCCGCCTCCGGATTGATGCGTGAGTAGTTCATCCTTGGACTATGGGTCCATAGCAGTAGCTAGTTGGTTGTCTTCTCCCCTTGTGCTATCATGTTTAGATCTTGTGAGCTGCCTAACATGATCAAGATCATCTATTTGTAATGCTACATGTTGTGTTTGGTGGGATCCGATGAATATAGAATACTATGTCAAGTTGATTATCAATCTATCATTTATGTGTTGTTTATGTTCTTGCATGCTCTCCGTTGCTAGTAGAGGCTCTGGACAAGTTGATACTTGTAACTCCAAGAGGGGGTATTTATGCTCGATAGTGGGTTCATGCCTCCATTGAATCTGGGACAGTGACAGAAAGTTCTAAGGTTGTGGATGTGCTGTTGCTACTAGGGATAAAACATCAATGCTTTGTCTAAGGATATTTGTGTTGATTACATTACGCACCATACTTAATGCAATTGTCTGTTGTTTGCAACTTAATATTGGAAGGTGCGGATGCTAACCTGAAGGTGGACTATTTAGGCATAGATGCATGCTGGATGGCGGTATATGTTCTTTGTCGTAATGCCCTGATTAAATCTCATAGTGATCATCATGATATGTATTGAATCTTTATTTGTCAATTGCCCACCTGTAATTTGTTCACCCATCATGTTATTTATCTTATTGGAGAGACACCACTAGTGAACTGTGGACCCCGGTCCATTCTTTTACATCTGAATACAATCTACTGCAATCATTGTTCTCTACTGTTCTTTGCAAACAAACATCATCTTCCACACTATACGTTTAATCCTTTGTTTTCAGCAAGCCGGTGAGATTGACAACCTCACGGTTACGTTGGGGCAAAGTATCTTGATTGTGTTGTGCGGGTTCCACGTTGGCGCCGGTTTCACTGGTGTTGCGCCGCACTACACTCCTCCACCAACAACCTTCACGTGTTCCTTAACTCCTACTGGTTCGATAACCTTGGTTTCTTACTGAGGGAAAACTTGCTGCTGTAGGCATCACACCTTCCTCTTGGGGTTCCCAACGGACGTGTGCTTCACGCGTATCAAGCTCTTTTTCTACCGCCGTTGCCGGGGAGATCAAGACACGCTGCAAGGGGAGTCTCCCACATCCAATCTCTTTACTTTGTTTTTGTCTTGCTTTACTTTATTTTATTTTCTATCTTGTTTGCTTTATATCAAAAATACAAAAAAAAATTAGTTGTTTTACTTTCTGTCTTGTTTACTTGCTCTATATGAAAACACAAAAAAAATTAGTTACTTGTCTTTACTTTATTCTATTTGCTTAGTTTACCTTTATTACTACTAAAATGAGTAATCATGAAGTTGAAGTTCGTTCTTTTAAGCAACAAGGTGGGGAAAGTTTTAAAGATGCTTGGTACAGAATTAGTAATGCTCATCATAGGCGCACTAAGAAACACTCCACTATTATCCTTCTTAGGAACTTTTATGCTGGTATATCTAGCTGGAATAGGTATGTTCTTGATACTCTTTCGGGAGGTAATTTCCTAGGTACTCCCGCTTTAGAAGCTAGTTGCATCATTGAGAGTCTAGTTGGAATACCACCTGTTAATGAAGTTAAAATTGAAATCTCTCTTGAGGATGTCATGAAAAAGTTGGAAGCCATAGAGAAAAAATTTCCAAGTGTTGAGACTAAATTGGGAATATTACTTGATAATACTGATAAACTTGATAAATCCCTAGGAGGAATTAATGAAAGAATTGCTATCCTAGAAACTTGTGTTATCCATGATAATCAAACCAATAGGATTAGTGAACTTGAAAAAGCTATGGGAACCTTGGGTTCAACTTTTTCTTCTCTTAAGTTTAAGGAGAAAGCTTATGTGGGTAAAGAGCAAAAATTCATGTATGTCTCTAAGGTGCCTAAACCAAAGAATTATTATATGCCTAAAATTGATAAAACTCCTAGCACCACCATGGGAAATTTAGATAATGGAGCATCTAAGGTACCCTCTGCAATAAGTTGTGTTTGTAAGAAAAATTATGATGTTGATGCTTTTTCTCTAGATAATACTTGATTTGCACTTTCTGCGCCTAGTTGAAAGGCGTTAAAGAAAAGCACTTCTTGGGAGGTAACCCATGTTTTATTTTACTACTTTATTGTTGAGTCTTGAAGTTGTTACTACTGTAGCAAACTCTCCTTATCATGTTTTTTTGTGCCAAGTAAAGTCTCTATGTAAAGTTGATGCTAGATTTGGATTGCTGCGCAGAAACAGAATTGCTGTCTGTCACGAATTTGCGTAGAACTCTCTGTAGAAAAATCAAAAAATCTGCCAATTTACGTGCCTGATCCTCAGATATGTACGCAACTTTCATTAGTTTTGAGTTTTTCCATATGAGCAAGTTAAGTGCCTCAGAAAAATTCGTCTTTACGGACTGTTCTGTTTTGACAGATTCTGCCTTTTATTTCGCATTGCCTCTTTTGTTATGTTGAATGGATTTTTTTGTTCCATTAACTTTCAGTAGCTTTGTGCAATGTCCAGAAGTGTTAAGAATGATTATGTCACCTCTGAATGTATGAATTTTTGATTATGCACTAACCCTCTAATGAGTTTGCTTTAAGTTTGGTGTGGAGGAAGTTTTCAAGGGTCAAGAGAAGAGGATGATACAATATGATCAAGAAGAGTGAAAAGTCTAAGCTTGGGGATGTCCCCGTGGTTCATCCCTGCATATTTTAAGAAGACTCAAGCATCTAAGCTTGGGGATGCCCAAGGCATCCCCTTCTTCATCGACAAATTATCAGGTCACTTCTAGTGAAACTATATTTTTATTCCGTCACATCTTATGTTCTTTACTTGGAGCGTCTTTTGCTTTTATTTTTGTTTTGGTTTGAATAAAGTTGGATCCCACCATCCTTGTATTGGAGATATTACGCTCCGCTTTTTCATTTGAACACTTGTGTTCTTAGTTGTGCTTTAATGTTCATGGCGAAGGCTGAAAATTGCTTCGTTGAT
Organism: Lolium multiflorum; assembly: GCA_030979885.1. Taxonomy (NCBI): domain Eukaryota; kingdom Viridiplantae; phylum Streptophyta; class Magnoliopsida; order Poales; family Poaceae; genus Lolium; species Lolium multiflorum. The sequence continues at coordinate 191,577,311 of CM061753.1, forward strand.
TGCTATTTGGTTGGAATCAGAAAATGCTTCATATGGTTTGGAATAACTTGAAACTTGGCAATTGTTTTGAGCTCTCATAGATCATGTTTAAGCTCTTGCATCATGTAGTTTAATCTATTAGTGGAGAACTACCGTAGAGCTTGTTAAAATTTGGTTTGCATGAATGGTCTCTCTAAGGTCTAGATATTTTCTGGTAAAGTGTTTGAACAACAAGGAAGACAATGTAGAGTCTTATAATGCTTGCAATATGTTCTTGTGTAAGTTTTGCTGTACCTGTTCATACTTGTGTTTGCTTCAACAACCTTGCTAGCCAAAGCCTTGTACTGAGAGGAAATGCTTCTCGTGCATCCAAACACCTTGAGCCAAAACCCATGCCATTTGTGTCCACCATATCTACCTACTATGTGGTATTTTTCTGCCATTCTAAAGTAAATTACTTGAGTGCTACCTTTAAAATTTCATTCCTTTGTCTTTGCAATATATAGCTCATGGGAAAATAGCTTAAAAACTATTGTGGTGATGAATATGTAGCTATGTGTCTTAGTTCTTATAAGTTGCTTGTTGAGCGGTAACCATGTTTCTGGGGATGCCATCAACTTTTCACCTTTGTTGGATATCATGTGAGATGCTATGCATGTTCGTCTTGTCTGAAGTAAGGGTGATTTATCATGATCAAATGGTTTGAGTATGCATATGTTAGAGAAGAACATTGGGTCGCTAACCAAAGCCATGTATCATGGTGGAAGTTTTCAGTTTGGACATTCATCCTCAATCTCTTATGAGAATATTATCTTTTGTTGAATGCTTATGCATTAAAGAGGAGTCCATTATCTGTTGTCTATGTTGTCCCGGTATGGATGTCCTAAGTTGAGATCTATTAAAAACGAGAAATCAAATGCGATTGATCTCCTTGGACCTTTGTACAGGCGGCATAGAGGTACCCCTTTGTGACACTTGGTTGAAACATATGTTATGCAATGATAATCCATGTAATCCAAGCTGATTAGGACAAGGTGCGGGCACTATTGGTATTCTATGCATGAGGCTTGCAACTTGTAGGAAGTATTATGCATAACACATATGAATTATTACTACCGTTGACAAATTTGTTTCTATGTTTTCAAAATAAAAGCTCTAGCACAAAAATAGTAATCCATGCTTCCCTCTGCGAAGGGCCATTCTTTTACTTTATGTTGAGTCAGTCTACCTACTTCTTTCTATCTTAGAAGCAAACACTTGTGTTAACTGTGTGCATTGATTCTTACATGTTTACTTATTGCACTTGTTATATTACTCTATGTTGACAAATATCCATGAGATATACATGTTACAAGTTGAAAGCAATTGCTGAAACTTAATCATCCTTTGTGTTGCTTCAATGCATTCTACTTTGAGTCTATTGTTTTATGAGTTAGCTCTTATGAAAGTCTTGTTGATACTTGTCTTGAAAGTACTATTCATGAAAAGTTTTGCTATATGATTCAGTTGTTTAGTCATTATCTTTTGTTAGCAATCTTTTGCTTCGAATCACTCCATCCATCTCATATGCTTTACAATAATGTTGATCAAGGTTATGTTGGTAGCATGTCACTTCAGAAATTATTTGTTGTTATCGTTTACCTACTCGAGGGCGAGTAGGAACTAAGCTTGGGGATGCTTGATACGTCTCAAACGTATTGATGTCTACGTTCCCCCTCCTTTCCTGTAGACAGTGTTGGGCCTCCAAGTGCAGAGGTTTGTAGAACAGCAGCAAGTTTCCCTTAAGTGGATCACCCAAGGTTTATCGAACTCAGGGAGGAAGAGGTCAAAGATATCCCTCTCATGCAACCCTGCAACCACAAAGCAAGAAGTCTCTTGTGTCCCCAACACACCAAATAGGTGCACTAGTTCGGCGAAGAGATAGTGAAATACAGGTGGTATGAATATATATGAGCAGTAGCAACGGTGCCAGAAAATAGCTTGTGGCGTGTAGTTGATGGTGGTAGTATTGCAGCAGTAGTAACACAGAAACAGTAAACAAGCAGTAGTAACTCAGGTATTTAGGAACAAGGCCTAGGGATTACACTTTCACTAGTGGACACTCTCAACATTGATCACATAACAGAATAGATAAATGCATACTCTACACTTTTGTTGGATGATGAACACATTGCGTAGGATTACACGAACCCTCAATGCCGGAGTTAACAAGCTCCACAATAATGCTCATGTTTAAGTAACCTTAAGTGTAAGATAGATCAAAACGACTAAACCAAGTACTAGCATAGCATGCACACTGTCACCTTCATGCATATGTAGGAGGAATAGATCACATCAATATTATCATAGCAATAGTTAACTTCGCAATCTACAAGAGATCATGATCATAGCATAAACCAAGTACTAACACGGTGCACGCACTGTCACCTTTGCACACATGCAGGAGGAATAAAACTACTTTAATAACACATCACTAGAGTAGCACATAGATAAATTGTGATACGATGCACATTGCAATCATAAAGAGATATAAATAAGCACTTCACTACGCTCTTCAACAGTGAATAAGTACTTCGTGAAATATAGCCTAAGAGACCCACACGGTGCACACACTGTCACCTTTACACACGTGGGACAAGGAGTCTCCGGAGATCACATAAGTAAAACCCACTTGACTAGCATAATGACATCTAGATTACAAGCATCATCATATGAATCTCAATCATGTAAGGCAGCTCATGAGATTATTGTATTGAAGTACATAGGAGAGAGATGAACCACATAGCTACCGGTACAGCCCCGAGCCTCAATGGAGAACTACTCCCTCCTCATGGGAGCAGCAGCGGTGATGAAGATGGCGGTGGAGATGGCAGCGGTGTCGATGGAGAAGCCTTCCGGGGCACTTCCCCGCTCCGGCAGGGTGCCGGAACAGAGACTCCTGTCCCCAGATCTTGGCTTCGCGATGACGGCGGCTCTGGAACTTTTCTCGTATCGTGGTTTTTTCCCTAAGGGTTTTCGATGCAGGGGCTTTATATAGGCGAAGAGGCGGCGCAGGAGGGCTGACGAGGCGGCCAGGGGGTAAGGCGGCGCGGGCCAACCCTAGGCCGCGCCGGCCACCCTCTGGTGGGCCTGTGGCCCCCCTCGGTCCTTCCCGGGTGTTCTGGAAGCTTCGTGGAAAAATAGGAACCTGGGCGTTGATTTCGTCCGATTCCGAGAATATTTCGTTACTAGGATTTCTGAAACCAAAAACAGCAGAAAACAGGAACTGGCACTTCGGCATCTTGTTAATAGGTTAGTTCCAGAAAATGCATAAATATGACATATAATGTGTATAAAACATGTAGGTATCATCAATAAAGTAGCATGGAACATAAGAAATTATTGATACGTTGGAGACGTATCAGCATCCCCAAGCTTAGTTCTGCTCGTCCCGAGCAGGTAAAACGATAACAAAGATAATTTCTTAAGTGACATGCCATCATAACCTTGATCATACTATTGTAAGCATATGAGATGAATGCAGCGATCAAAACAATGGTAATGACATGAGTAAACAACTGAATCATAAAGCAAAGACTTTTCATGAATAGTACTTCAAGACAAGCATCAATAAGTCTTGCATAAAAGTTAACTCATAAAGCAATAATTTAAAGTATAGACATTGAAGCAACACAATGGAAGATTAAGTTTCAGCGGTTGCTTTCAACTTGTAACATGTATATCTCATGGATAATTATCAACATAGAGTAATATAACAAATGCAATAAGCAAGTATGTAAGAATCAATGCACAGTTCACACAAGTGTTTGCTTCTTAAGGTGGAGAGAGATAGGTAAACTGACTCAACAATAAAAGTAAAAGAATGGTCCTTCAAAAGGAAAGCATCGATTGCTATATTTGTGCTAGAGCTTTGGTTTTGAAAACATAAAGAGAGCATAAAAATAAAGTTTTTGAGAGGTGTTTGTTGTTGTCAACGAATGGTAGCGGGTACTCTAACTACCTCATCAACCAGACTTCAAGAGCGGCTCCCATGAAGGACGTTATCTCTACCAGCAAGGTAGATCATCCCTCTTCTCTTTTGTTTACACATGTACTTTAGTTTAGTTTTTCTTTATTTATGGATGACACTCCTCCCAACCTTTTGCTTACACAAGCCATGGCTAACCGAATCCTCGGGTGCCTTCCAACATTCACATACCATGGAGGAGTGTCTATTTGCAAAATTAAGTTGCTTACTGATGAATCAGAGCAAAACATGTGAAGAGAATTATTAATGCAAGTTAATTAATTGAGGCTGGGAACCTCATTGCCAGCTCTTTTTGCAAAATTATTGGATAAGCGGATGAAGCCACTAGTCCATTGTGAAAGTCTGTCAAAAGTAAATGACAAGATCGAAAGATAAAACACCACATACTTCCTCATGAGCTATAAAACATTGACACAAATAAGAGGTAATAACTTTTGAATGGTTTAAAGGTAGCACTCAAGCAATTTACTTTGGAATGGCGGAGAAATACCATGTAGTAGGTAGGTATGGTGGACACAAATGGCATGAATATTGGCTCAAGTATTTGGATGCATGAGAAGTATTCCCTCTCGATACAAGGTTTAGGCTAGCAAGGTTATTTGAAGCGAACTCAAGGATGAACAAGTGCAGCAAAACTCACATAAAAGACATATTGTAAACATTATAAGACTCTACACTGTCTTCCTTGTTGTTCAAAACTCAATACTAGATATTATCTAGACCTTAGAGAAACCAAATATGCAAATCAAATTTTAGCAAGCTCTATGTATTTCTTCACTAATGGGTGCAAAGTATATGATGCAAGAGCTTAAACATGAGCACAACAATTGCCAAGTATCACATTATCCAAGACATTTTACCAATTACTACATGTAGCATTTTCCAATTCCAACCATATAACAATTTAACGAAGAGGAAACTTCGCCATGAATATTATGAGCTAAGAACACATGTGTTCATACGAACCAGCGGAGCGTGTATCTCTCCCACACAAGGATGAACTTATTCAGAGAATGAAAATAAAAAAACAAAAATAAAAGCACACAGACGCTCCAAGTAAAGTACATAAGATGTGACTGAATAAAAATATAGTTTCACTAGAAGAAACCTGATAAGTTGTCGATGAAGAAGGGGATGCCTTGGGCATCCCCAAGCTTAGATGCTTGAGTCTTCTTGAAATATGCAGGGATGAACCACCGGGGCATCCCCAAGCTTAGACCTTTCACTCTTCTCGATCTCATTATATCACCCTCTTCTATTGACCCTTGAAAACTTCCTTCACACCAAACTTCAAGCAAACTCATTAGAGGGTTAGTGCATAATCAAAAATTCACATGTTCAGAGGTGACACAATCATTCTTAACACTTCTGGACATTGCACAAAACTTCTGAAAGTTAATGGAACAAAGAAACTCATTCAACTTAACAAAAGCGGCAATGCGAAATAAAAGGCAGAATCTGTCAAAAACAGAACAGTCCGTAAAGACGAATTTTAAGATGGCACCAGACTTGCTCAAATGGAAAAACTCAAAACTAATGAAAGTTGCGTACATATCTGAGGATCACGCTCGTAAATTGGCAGATTTTTTCGAATTTTCTACAGAGAAATAAGCCCAGATTCGTGACAGACAGCAATGCTGTTTCTGCGCAGCAATCCCAAATATAACATCAACTTTGACATAGAAACTTTACTTGGCACAAAAACATGATAAGGAGAGGTTGCTACAGTAGTAAACAACTTCCAAGACTCAACAAAACAAAAATTGCTGTAGTAAAATAAACACATGGGTTATCTCCCAAGAAGTTCTTTCTTTATAGCCATTAAGATGGGCTCAGCAGTTTTAATGATGCACTCGCAAGAAATAGAAGTTGAAGCAAAAGAGAGCATCAAGAGGCAAATTAAAAACACATTTAAGTCTAACATGCTTCCTATGCATAGGAATCTTGTAAATAAACAAGTTCATGAAGAGCAAAGTAACAAGCATAGGAAGATAAAACAAGTGTAGCTTCAAAAATTTCAGCACATAGAGAGGTGTTTTAGTAACATGAAAATTTTTACAACCATATTTTCCTCTCTCATAATAACTTTCAGTAGCATTATGAGCAAACTCAACAATATAACTATCACATAAAGCATTCTTATCATGAGTCTCATGCATAAAATAATTACTCTCCACATAAGCATAGTCAATTTTATTAGTTGTAGTGGGAGCAAATTCAACAAAGTAGCTATCAAATATAGGAGGTATATTGTAATCATAATCAAATTTATCCTCCATAAAAGGTGGTAACAAAAGACTACTATCATTATAATCATCATAAATAGGAGGCAAAGTATCATCAAAGTAAATTTCCTCCTCAATGCTTGGGGGACTAAAAATATCATGCTCATCAAAGCCAGCTTCCCCAAGCTTAGAATTTTCCATAGCATTAGCAACAATGGTGTTCAAAGCATTCATACTAATAACATTCCCATTATCATGCATATAAAGTTCCATGGGTTTTTAATTCTCTCTTCAAACACATCATGTCCTAATTCAAGATAAAGTTCATAAAGATCTCTCATATTTTTGTTGTTTTCCATTATGCCTAACTAGTGTAAACAAGAAACCAAATGTCGCAATTGCAGAGTCTAAAGGAAATAGCTTCGAGTACTTACAATGGCGCCGGAAAATAGCTTAGTAGCCGAGATCCGGAGTGTGAGTACCTTTTACCTTTCCTCCCCGGCAACGGCGCCAGAAAATTAGCTTGATGTCTACGTTCCCCCTCCTTTCCTGTAGACAGTGTTGGGCCTCCAAGTGCAGAGGTTTGTAGAACAGCAGCAAGTTTCCCTTAAGTGGATCACCCAAGGTTTATCTAACTCAGGGAGGAAGAGGTCAAAGATATCCCTCTCATGCAACCCTGCAACCACAAAGCAAGAAGTCTCTTGTGTCCCCAACACACCAAATAGGTGCACTAGTTCGGCGAAGAGATAGTGAAATAGGTGGTATGAATATATATGAGCAGTAGCAACGGTGCCAGAAAATAGCTTGCTGGCGTGTAGTTGATGGTGGTAGTATTGCAGCAGTAGTAACACAGTAAAACAGTAAACAAGCAGTAGTAACTCAGCAGTATTTAGGAACAAGGCCTAGGGATTACACTTTCACTAGTGGACACTCTCAACATTGATCACATAACAGAATAGATAAATGCATACTCTACACTTTTGTTGGATGATGAACACATTGCGTAGGATTACACGAACCCTCAATGCCGGAGTTAACAAGCTCCACAATAATGCTCATGTTTAAGTAACCTTAAGTGTAAGATAGATCAAAACGACTAAACCAAGTACTAGCATAGCATGCACACTGTCACCTTCATGCATATGTAGGAGGAATAGATCACATCAATATTATCATAGCAATAGTTAACTTCGCAATCTACAAGAGATCATGATCATAGCATAAACCAAGTACTAACACGGTGCACGCACTGTCACCTTTGCACACATGCAGGAGGAATAAAACTACTTTAATAACACATCACTAGAGTAGCACATAGATAAATTGTGATACGATGCACATTGCAATCATAAAGAGATATAAATAAGCACTTCACTACGCTCTTCAACAGTGAATAAGTACTTCGTGAAATATAGCCTAAGAGACCCACACGGTGCACACACTGTCACCTTTACACACGTGGGACAAGGAGTCTCCGGAGATCACATAAGTAAAACCCACTTGACTAGCATAATGACATCTAGATTACAAGCATCATCATATGAATCTCAATCATGTAAGGCAGCTCATGAGATTATTGTATTGAAGTACATAGGAGAGAGATGAACCACATAGCTACCGGTACAGCCCCGAGCCTCAATGGAGAACTACTCCCTCTCATGGGAGCAGCAGCGGTGATGAAGATGGCGGTGGAGATAGCGGTGTCGATGGAGAAGCCTTCCGGGGCACTTCCCCGCTCCGGCAGGGTGCCGGAACAGACTCCTGTCCCCCGATCTTGGCTTCGCGATGACGGCGGCTCTGGAACTTTTCTCGTATCGTGGTTTTTTCCCTAAGGGTTTTCGATGCGGGGCTTTATATAGGCGAAGAGGCGGCGCAGGAGGGCGACGAGGCGGCCGGCGGCGCGGGCCAACCTAGGCCGCGCCGGCCACCCTCCTGGTGGGCCTGTGGCCCCCTCGGTCCTTCCCGGGTGTTCTGGAAGCTTGTGGAAAAATAGGAACCTGGGCGTTGATTTCGTCCGATTCCGAGAATATTTCGTTACTAGGATTTCTGAAACCAAAAACAGAAAACAGAACCGGCACTTCGGCATCTTGTTAATAGGTTAGTTCCAGAAAATGCATAAATATGACATATAATGTGTATAAAACATGTAGGTATCATCAATAAAGTAGCATGGAACATAAGAAATTATTGATACGTTGGAGACGTATCACGTATCTATAATTTCTTATGTTCCATGCTACTTTTATGACAATACTCACATGTTTTATACATACTTTACATCATTATTATGCATTTTCCGGCACTAACTGACAAAGGATTAATTTGTCAATGCCTACAGATTGTAGACTAGGGTTTTGTTAGAAGTAGAGGGCAAGTAGATCTCGAAGGTTTCAGCCGAAAAATACTCGACGATTGTAAAACTTGGGTTACGTTAACAGTAGATTCGATCCTTGCTTCGTCCCTCGACCCCCCCTCCCTTATATAGGTGGAGCCGAGGGTTTCGTAATACACAAGTTACAGAGTTCGGGAGGGTTTCGTACCCAACCCGTAAGATTACAAATCTCTATCTTTCCTAATACAAACTATCTTTCCTTAACACTAAATGGGCTTCCAAGTCTTCTTATTCTTCGAGTCCTGGGCCTTTAGTAAACCCCGGGTACCATCTTTGGCAGGCCCATTGGGGATGCCTATGTCAGTAGCCCCCGAGATTTTTCTTGAATCGAAGAATCAGGGAAAATCTCCAACTTTACTCATTACATAATCTTTCGATATGCAAACACTATTTTGTACAGGGATAACGGTAGTTGGGGCTAGTTCATCTGACGGATCAGGTACTAGTTAACTGCTCTAGTGGCAATCCGCAAAAACCTACTTCAAGATCACGTCCCTGGACATGATCTCGGGATACTGGTGTAAACTTCGACAGGTGCCGCTTAAGGTCTTACCATTCTGTCGAGTCCCAGTCATATTTTATCGGGTACCTAACGCGTCCGTTAGGATTTTTCTTCGCATCTGTTGATACGGAAAAAGTAGCAATCCGCCGTCAGAGACGGTGCCACGCCGCTCAGAACGGATCTGGGGTCTTACCTTCGCAAAGTTTTGCGGCATTCAGAGATTTATTCGCGACTTTTAGCGCTCTGAGAATATATTGTCGAGTGCTTTTCGGCTGTTGGAATAGCACATTTTATCGAGTCATATTTGATGACTTATTTTGTCTTCCCGATGGGAGTATATGTAGAGTTATCTGTGTAACTCGAAATATACTCACTTCTACTTCTTTCTTTTAATAAAAATTCATCGGGCACGCGAATAGCGTTCCCGATGGGAGTAGCCCCCGAGGCTACAGCCAAGAACTTGTGCTTGGGTGTAGGCTCCACAGATTAGTATCCTTTGCCGCTATATTTATAATCCTTGTCGATATTTTTATATCTATCGGGTGCGCGACCAGCGCTCCCGATGGGAGTAGCCCCCGAGGCTATGAACAAATGCTTGCATTTGGTCATAGGCTCTCGCCATTTCTATCTTGTCATACTCGAAGTTTTTCTATTTTTCCAAAGTAGCCCCCGAGCGTTTGGGCAAAAACTTGTATTTGATCAAAGGCTCCCGAAATAATCTTGCATTGTCGATAATCTCTCCAAGCTTCATAGTCGAGCTTTTCTTTTACCTTGATGACGTCGTTGCTGATGATAGCCACGATTTCTGTTTTGGAAACATGCGAGAACCGCTTCTCTCACTGCCTTGTGGGTCCAAATTCCTCATCTGATTGACACGTCGTGCAAGTGGGGGACACATGTTCTCCACTTTTTCTGGCACACGTTCCGTAACCTCTTCAATGTTAAAATACTTTTTTACCCTTGTATTCACGTGGTTATCATCTACCACACCTCTTTTCCATCCAACGGTCCAACGTTTCGCCGCACCCCTATATAAGATCTTCTTCTTCCTCCTCGAGCACTTCTGCTCACGCCGTTCTCCCCTCTGCAAAATCTTCTCTTGCGCCCCACAACTCCTTGAGCTCATCTTCTCCAAGCTGTACTCCTGCGCCATTGTTGATGCCACCGCGTCGATTGACCAAGCACACCACGCCTGAATCATCAATGGCTGCCGCAGATCTGGGGACCGCGGAATGGGAAAGGTCCAAGATCACCAACCAGGACATCAATCTCCTGAAGAAGCTGGGGATTAGCAAGAAACCCAAAGCGGTGTGCTTTCCTAGTGAAGAAAGCTACCCAACCCCTCCAATGGGGTATCGGGTAAGTTTCGTCGATCATCTCATCCGCGGTCTTTCCGCCCCCATTCATCCTTTTCTCCGTGGATTGCTTTTTGTTTATGGTCTTCAACTTCACCACCTCACGCCCAACTCAATCCTCCATATCTCCATCTTCATCACCCTCTGCGAGGCCTTCCTTGGTGTCCAGCCTAACTGGGCATTATGGAAGCGCATTTTCTTTTGTCGCCGTAATGGCTCTCCCAATGTCGCCTATAATATAGGCGGCGTTGTTATTTCCATTCGCTCCACAGTCAATTACTTCGACGTCAAACTCCCTGACTCCGTTCAAGGGTGGCGCAAGAAGTGGTTGTATATTCGGGAAGAGAACCATGGATGTGCTGAAGACAATATCCCTCCTTTCGATGGTGCCGAAAAAATCCTTCGCCGCCGTTCTTGGGATGCAGAGGCTACCGAAGAGGAAAAAGCTTCGACAGAGGCCTTGATGACTCGCATCCATGAGTTGCAGAATACTCGTGGCAAAGAATTGTCTGGTATCCAAATTACAGCGTATTTTCTTAGAACCAGAGTGCAGCCTCTTCAGGCTCGCAAAAATCCTTTCTGGAATTATGCTGGCGATGAAGATACAGATCGTTTGTCGACAAATTTGGAAGTCAAGGACTTGGAGAGGCTTGTCCGAAAAATCTCGTCTCTCAACAAAAAAGATCCTATCCCTTCCTCTTGTCGTGTAAAACCATACAGCGCCACCAATGCGCTTCCTAAGGTAAACATTGTCGCTTAATTTGTTATTGCCTTGCTATTTTTATTGTTACTCCTTTTTTGACATCTTCCCTTATTTTTATATAGGACCATCCAAATCTTGTTTCGCTTCCTCCCCTTCCTGAAGGTGGAGAAGTCGAAGAAAGGGCCGTTATCTCCGACGATAACCAAGATGCCCCCTCTTTTGTGAATGAACCCGCAGAGTCTCGAAAATCTGCGGGATCTGATGAAAAGGAAGGTGCCTCTGAAGCCACTGCATCGGCACAATCTCCTCCTCCTGCTGTTTCTCCGAAGAACAAAAGGAAAAGGAATGATGTCGAGGATTCCGGCACCTCCAAACCCGAAGAAGCTGTTCCTTCACGCCAGAAGGCAGCTTATGATCCATATCTCGAGACCCTCATCAGTTCGTAAGTCCTCTCTCCCTCTTGTTTTATTGCACTTGAAGATTTTTGTCTATCTTGCTTTTTATGTTGTCAACATTTAATCGTAGTGATGATGAAGAAGAAGTACCAGCTCCTGATGTGGCTGCTCGAACGAGTACGTCACATACACTAGTCGCCTCGGAGACGCCAGTTGAAGGAGAAGAAACTTCGCCTCCTCAACAAAACGTCGGCACTGCTACTCCTCCTTCAAGCCCCCTTGTCCCTTCTCCAAAAAGGGCAAGGATTGAAACAATCCCGGAGCCTACTCTCCAATTGAGTAGCTCCTCTAACCCTCTCTTGGATGATGTAAGTTTTTAATTTGCTTGTTACTGTCTATATTTCCTCCGTTTGCCTCTGCTTGCCATCATTTTTCCCATACCAACATTTTCTTTCTTTGTCCTTCCTTGATAGCCTACGATCAAAGAGCTTCTTCGCATTGGTGCCCAATTCATTGGGTACCGTGAATATGCTAGTAAGGCTGAAGGTAAGGCCTGGCTACTTCTTTTTGCTTCTGCTTTCTTACTCCTTTGTTGTCGACGTTTTTAACTAATGTCAACTTTCTCGGCAGAAAAACTGGCAGAAGTCAACGAGCGTGCCAATACACTTGCTCAAAAATTAGAGCAAAGTGAAGAGGCTCGTAAGAAGGCCGAGTCAGATGCCGTTCAAGCTAGGCGAGAAGCTGACAAAGCCAAGGCCGATGCTGCTGGTGTCGAAGATCTTAGGAAACGTCTTCACGATGCCGAGACTTCGTTAAGCGAGCACATAACTGCACAATCTGCTCGTGAAGAAGCGATCCTTAAGCGTCTAAGGACGCAAAATCGTCGCTTTGTCAGTAAGTATCTGAGCCACTTCATATCCTTTGGATTCTTCTTTTCTGCACTCATTTGTTGATCGGAATTTTTTTTATTTTGACAGATAAGACTTCTCAAGAATTTGAGCTTGAAGATCCCGACAATGATCCTCTTCTTGACGCTGTTTCGTTCCTTGAATTTCATGGGACAGAAGCACGTGATGGCATTGATGAAGCTAGGACAGGGCTGTCGCGGCTCTTCCCCTACTTCTTCCCGAAGAAAGAGGAACCCGCGACTTTCCTTGCTCTTGCCAAGTGCTTTAATCCACCCGAAGATCTTGGGCTGAAGATGCGTCATGAAAATATGAAGGTTGCCGTTGAAAGCACTGTTGCCTTGGTTGCTGATAGTCAACAGACCATCGACTGGGCGAAAGTGGGCGACACGGAGCAGATAGAACAAGCAAAATGGCGATCATTGATCAAGGCGGCAAAGCTTAACACGAAGAAAATCCTGTCTTATCTCGGGATCAAGCCATCTTCAACTCCTAGCTCATCAAGGCCGGAGGTCTAGTTGAATGCTCCTTTGCTTTGTTTTTCTTCTTAGTTTACCTCCTTCTTTTGGTACTGCCGCCATAGTGCTCCTGGCGATGATTAGGTCTTCTAGAGGTCCTTCTTTTGTAACAGACATGTATATATTATGAGAATGAATGGAAGTCTATATTTTTCTCAATGATTGATGTCGACATTTATTTTTTCAGTTAATTTTTGACAACTATACGTCAACTCCTGGTCCTTCCGAAGTTTTCCCTTCGTTCCTTCCGAAGAAAACCCCTGTCGCTGTTAATTTTGTTGACGATTCTGCGAGTAAGGATTCGGCAGAAGAGTTGGAAGAACTTCGAGGACAACTCCAATCCATGAAGAAGCAATCCCTTATGCTCATGGAACAGTCTCGAAAATCTTCTGAAAGGGAAAAAGCTGCTCTCCAACAAGCTCAAGATGCCATAACTGAAAAGGATGCCGCCGTTGCTGAAGCTGCTGCAGCTACATCCCGCGAAAATTTTATGCTTGAACTGCTGACAGATGCTAGCTTGGATATGGCAGGTATGCTTCATTTATCATTGTCGTGTTTTTTCTTTTCCTCCTTGCTTGTCTCCTCGCTGCTTGCTGATTCTTTCGAAAAATAGGTTCTTTTTTGGATGCTGCTACTGAAGATGAGCGTGTCGAGGCTCGGTCCAATGTACTTCTTCGGCTTGCCGAGACTCATGGTTCAAGTTTTTGGGGCACGCCTGAGCGAACTCGCCAGATTGTTAGGTTTCAGGATCGCGCACTCCAGGTTCGCGATTATCTCGACTTCTGTACTAGGACTCTGTCTCTGGTTTATGGCACTATGTTTCCTCGGAACAAGATGCCAGAGACTCTTCCTGCTTTAATGGAAAAATTTCGGGATGCTCCTCGAATCCACGGCTTTGTGCGGGCCCAATTGGCTGCCGGCGCAAGATTTGCTATGATTATGATAAAGATCTGCTACCCGAAGTTAGACGTGGGGCAGATTGTTCCAAAGTGCTTGGCCAAGATGGCGAAGAGGAAAAAGAACTTCGGCAAGTATGATGATATTGTTACTCCTGTTGCCGAAGATATGATGGATGAACTTCTTCGGATGGATGCCGAATTCTTCGTGAAGGGCAGCTACGCTGAGCATAGCACTCGTGCTGTAAATAATGAGCGCTTGACAATAGACAACATACTGGGAAATCCCTGAAGACAAGCTGTTCCAATAATTGTATCTTGTGTATATATTTTTGTATTGTAAAGTCACTATGTTTTTATTTTCAACGCCAAGCCCCCGGGCGTTTTGATGGCAGTATTTTTGTTTTATAATGCGAGGTTATCCCAAGGCAAAATAAATACTGTATTATTTTTGTGGGTATGAGCCCCCGAGCTTTATGTTGACCGCTGTTTGTCGATATATTTTTATTTTGGCGAGGTATTTTATACCAAGGCGAGATATTGTCGCGAATTGTATTTTGTTGGCACCATATATATATATTGTATCTTTGTAGGGGGAAGCCCCCGAGTCTGTCGAAAAGATATATAATTCCACTATCTTTATTATATTGCAGCACCGCGAGCCCGCCTCATTAAAAACCTTTCCCGGCCCCACTCGGTGCCCCGAAAAAGGAAAAGAGTGCGTCTGAAAACTCGCGGGCGTTTCAGTACATTGTATGTTTACAAAGGAGACTATATTTCGACATCTAGGCGTAAAAACGCCTGAGCTGCGCCACGTTCCAAGGATTTGGCTCGGCAATCCCCGTCTTCTTGTCTTTGATTCTGTATGCTCCTCCTTCGATTACTTCTGTGACGATGTAAGGTCCTAGCCATGGTGACTCAAGTTTTTCATGACTTTTTTGATTGAGTCGCAAAACCAGGTCACCAACTTGGAAGGATCTTGGCCGCAATCGTCGACTGTGGTAATTTTTCAGGTCCTGTTGATATTTGGCGACTCGTGACAGGACTTCATCTCGAGCTTCATCAAGTGCGTCAACATCATCCTCCAAAGCTTTTCTCGAAGTTTCTTCATCATATTCTGTAACTCTTGGAGAATCATGCTCTATTTCTATCGGCAGGACTGCCTCAGCTCCATGGACTAGAAAGAACGGCGTCTCCTGTGTCGCCGTATTTGGTGTTGTTCGAATACTCCACAACACACTTGGCAGCTCCTCCGGCCAAGTGTGCCGCGCATTTTCCAATGGTCCCAATAGGCGCTTCTTGATACCATTGCAGATGTTGCCATTGGCCTTCTCGACTTGACCGTTGGTCTGTGGATGTGCAACGACGCAAAACTCAATTTGATGCCCACTTCTGCGCAATATGCCTTGAATTCCTTGGACGTAAAATTGCTGCCGTTGTCTGTGACAATGCTGTGAGGGACTCCAAATCTGAAGACGATGCTTTTCACGAACTTGATCGCCGACGCGCCATCCGGTGAATTTATCGGCTTTGCTTCTATCCACTTAGTAAATTTGTCGACAGCAACGAGCATATACTCATATCCTCCTGGCGAAGCTTTGTGTAGTTTTCCCACCATGTCGAGACCCCATTGAGCAAAGGGCCAAGACAGTGGGATTGGCATAAGTTCTGCTGCCGGTGAGTGAGGTTTTGCCGCAAATCTTTGGCACGCATCGCAGTTCGCACTATTTCCTTCGCGTCCTCGATTGCTGTTAGCCAATAAAATCCTGCTCTGAAGACTTTGGCCGCAATAGCTCGGCTGCTCGCGTGATGCCCGCATATTCCTTCGTGTACGTCTTTTAGGATGATCCTTCCTTCTTCGGGTGTGACACACCTCTGTAGCACACCCGAGATACTTCGTTTGTACAACTCCCCTTTTACTACAGTAAAAGCTTTTGACCTCCTGATTATTCGCCTTGCTTCAACTGGATCGTCGGGTATTGTTTTCCTTAGGATGTATGATATATAGGCCTGCATCCATGGAATTTGCACCATCATGACTAGCTCATGTTCCTCTTCTTCTTCTACTGAGTCTTTGGTGGTACTCGAGGATTTCTCTTTTTTCTCCTTCTTTATTTTCGCTGGCTTTGTTGATCTCTCGCTTATTTCTTCCCAAAACACGCCTGGAGGGATCGCGAGACATTGTGACCCGATGTTTGCAAGAACATCGGCTTCATCGTTACTCAGCCTGCTGATGTGGTTTACCTCGCATCCATCAAACAATTTTTCCAGCTCATTGTACACCTCCTTGTATGCTATCATACTTTCGTTGACTGCATCACATTGGTTCATAACTTGCTGTGCCACCAATTGTGAATCGCCGAAGATTTTCAATCGGGTTGCGCCGCAAGCCTTCGCCATCTTCATCCCGTGTATGAGAGCTTCATATTCTGCTTCGTTGTTAGACGCGTTTGGGAACGTCATCCGTAAAACATATTTCAACTTGTCGCCTTCAGGTGATACCAATATCACGCCTGCTCCAGCACCTTCCAACCTTTTGGACCCGTCGAAGTTCATGGTCCAAGTTCTCGATAAATCTGGAGGTCCCGTGTTTTGTAGCTCCATCCACTCTGCAATGAAATCTGGTAGAACCTGCGATTTTATTGCCTTTCTTTTTTCGTACGTGATGTCCCGAGGGGAAAGTTCTATTCCCCAAAGGGAGACACGACCCGTAGCTTCTGGGTTGTTCAATATGTTTGACAAAGGAGCTTCATTGACCACTATTATCGGGTGCGCCGAAAAATAGTGTCGCAATTTTCTTGCTGTCGTGAATACTCCATACGCCAGTTTCTGATATTGCGGGTACCGCTGCTTTGAAGGCGACAGTACTTCGCTGATGAAATATACTGGCCTCTGAACTCCATGAAGCTTTCCTTCTTCTTCTCTCTCGACTACTAGGGCTGTGCTGACCACCTGAGGTGTGGCTGCAATGTATAGGAGGAGAGGTTCTTTCTCTTTCGGCGCCACCAAGATTGGAGGTGTCGAGATTGTACGTTTGAGATTTTCAAAAGCTCTGTCTGCTTCCTCGTTCCATTGAAATTTCTCCCCCTGTTTGATCAATGCATAGAACGGCAATGCCTTTTCTCCTAACCTGGCGACGAATCTACTTAAAGCTGCGACTCACCCCGTCAGCTGTTGTATTTCTTTCAACTTTGTTGGCTTTCTCATAGTGACGATGGCCTGTATTTTTTCGGGGTTAGCTTCAATCCCCCTTGCTGATACTAAGAACCCGAGAAGTTCTCCAGCGGGAACTCCAAAAGAGCATTTTGTCGGGTTTAGCTTGAGGCAGAACTTGTCGAGGTTGTCGAAGGTTTCCTTCAAATCTTCGATCAGAGTCGACCCCTTCTTTGATGTAATCACAACATCGTCGATATAGACTTGCACATTTTTTCCAATCTGTGTTGCTAAGCACTTCTGCATCATCCGCTGATATGTTGCTCCCGCGTTTTTCAAACCAAAGGGCATTGTTTTGTAGCAAAACACGCCGTAAGGTGTTATGAACGCTGTCTTGGCTTCATCTTCTTCTTTTAATCTGATCTGGTTATAACCAGAGTATGCGTCCAAAAAGGAAAGACGTTCGCATCCTGCCGTGGAGTCGATGATTTGATCGATCCTTGGGAGGGGAAAGTGATCCTTAGGACAATGTTTATTGACACACGTAAAGTCGACACACATGCGAAGGACTTTTGTGTGTTTCTTCGGCACCATCACTGGGTTAGATACCCACGTGGCTTCTGTAGATATTTCTTTAATAAAACCAGCATCTTTGAGTCGATCTATTTCTGATAACATAGCTTTGCGGTTGGGTTCCGAGAAACGCCGCAAAGGTTGCTTGATTGGTCTTGCGAGAGGATCCAAATTAAGGTGGTGCTCGGCAAGTTCCCTGGGTACTCCTGGCATGTCAGCTGGACACCATGCAAAGATTTTCCAGTGCTCACGGAGGAACTCGACGAGCGCGCTTTCCTATGCGATATCCATGTTTGCTGCAATGGATGTCGTTTTCTTTGGGTCTGTCGGGTGGATCTGTACCTCTTTTGAATCCTTGGTTGTGTTAAAAGTTGGCTCTTTAGAAGACCTCCCTACTTCTGGCAGCACATCATAATCAGTGAACCTTGGCGCCATATATTCTGCTTGCATCCCGAAAGTTTCTGATAGTCGATGAAAATCCTTGTCGCATTTATCAGATAACGCGAAACTTCCTTTGATTGTGATAGGTCCCTTGGGCCCGGGCAACCTCCACAACAGATACGTATAGTGCGGCACTGCCATGAACCTGGCATACGCTGGTCGTCCTAACAGAGCGTGATATTGCGACGGGAAATCCACAACTTCAAACTCCAAATTCTCTATCCTGTAATTTTCTCGGGTTCCAAACTGAACGTCGAGATTGATCTTGCCCAACGGATAACTTGGCTTCTCTGGTGTGATCCCATGGAAACGTGTATCAGTTGGTTTCAGGTTTGCCAGGGATATGTTCATCTTCCTCAATGTATCTGCATACATAAGGTTTAAGCTGCTGCCGCCATCTATGAAAACTCTCGACACATCGAAACCAGCAATTACTGCGGGTAAGATGAGTGCCGATTGTCCTGGTCGAGGAACTTGCTGCGGATGGTCCGCGATTGTGAAGCCAATGTCTTGCCCCGACCAATTTAAGTACTCAACTGTTGGTGGAGGCATCTTCTCTGCCATGAACACTTGTCGTGAGATTACCTTCTGCGCCCTGTTGGATGGCCTAGCTTTCTGAATCATCGAGACCGCGCCGTTAGAATTAGGATCAATATATGGAGGTGGGTGTGGTGCTGCCGCTATTCTGAGCTGGTGCCGATTTTCGTCCGTGATTGCGGGAGGAGGTGGGAGGTGGATCTCGCTCCTTGGCCCCTGGGGGTTTCTGTTCATTGCCTGGGCATTTGCAATTCCTGCAGCTCGCAACATTGCCTGAAAATTTCGGCAGTCTTTCTGTAGATGCCCTGACTGCCTCTTTCCGTTGTTGTCGAGATAAAAATGCATTTGGCACGGTCCGTTCATCATCTCCTCGGGGGACACGTAAGGTCTTTGAAACCTTGGTCCACTATTTTGCCTATTGCCGCGAGAATCACTTCTATTGTCGCCTTGTTGCTCATTGCTCCTTTGGTAGTCATCTCGACTATTCCCTCCAGGATTTCCCCTAAAGCCAGCCGATATATGACCAGGAGCGTCGTTGTTGTAGAACTGGCGAGAAAATCGCCTTCTATTTTGATAATTTCGACCACGATCCTCTTCTGGCGATCTGTGTCGCTTGTTATATATTGCGTCTTCTCCATCTGCCCACTTATTAGCTATCTCCATTAGTGCTGATATGGTCTTAGGGTTAGTTCTCCCTAAGTCCTCGACAAAATCTCCTCGCCGAATTCCTGCCACGAATGCATCTATTGCTCTCTCATCAGATATATCTTCTGCCGAGTTTTTTATGATGTTCCACCGCTGTATATATTTTCTCATTGACTCATCATGTTTCTGTCGACACGCCCTTAACTCTTCCAATGACGCAGGTTTCTTGCAGGTGGATCGGAAATTTCTCACGAAAATATCCTCGAAATTATCCCAGCTGTCGATGGAGCCTGGGGGAAGTTTCTTTATCCAAGATCTTGCGGCACCACTTAAGTGAACTTGGATACTTTGCATAGCTGTTGCTCTGGTTCCTCCTACCAGCTTCACCATCTCGAGATAATCCACGAGCCAATCTTCGGGATCTTGCAGGCCGTCGAATTTCTTAAAATTTTCGGGTAACTTGAACCCTTTTGGGACTCGAGTTTTTCGAACTCTTCTCGTAAAGCACGGGAGTCCACACATATCCTCGTCGGCAACTTCTGGTGAGTGCTGACGTTCCCTTCTTTCTTGTCGCGCTCTATCCACCCTTACTTGAACTGCTGTGTCTCTTGCTCCACTTGTTCTCGGTGGATCTTGAACCGTTGTAGTGGGTCGTGGACTATTTTGCCTAGGATTTCCTTCGGGAGGCGTGGCTGCAAATGCTGTCCCCATAACTCCTACTCCAGCCATTGCCATATTGAACAATGGTTCTCTCGGGTCCCCAGGAGGTGGTCTGGATGCGAGGATGTAAGCTTGCGTTGCCATGTAACCTGCTTCTGGCGTTTTCGGGATGATATTTCCCCTTGTATCAATCGTCATGAAAGACATGTCGAGATTTTGAATTATATTTCCTCTCTCTTCTTCAGGTATATTTTGCAGCCGAGATCTCGCTCTCCTTCGAGCCTCTCTATGGCTATCTGCCGAAGTTTCTGATTGTCGACTGAGCTCTGCTCGACGCCTGCTGGACGCGGAAGCTGCCTCTTTTCTCCTATTCAAGGATGCTGTCTGTTTTTCCAACTCTCTACTTACCCGAGCAAGTCTATATTGATATGCTTGTAGTTCTTGTGCAGTAGCAGTGGTGGTCATTGGTTCTGAACCATCCATGGCTCGTGCAGCCCTATCCCACGCTGCTTGTGGGAGTTGGACTTTTGCGCGAGTTGAAGACCCAGCATATTTAGTGCCTAAGCCTTTTCTGAGATCAGCGGGATCGATGTATGGATTTCCCAAATCATCGAAAGCCTCTGAAGTTTCTGGTTCTGATCGGCCTGCCTCTTCTATCGCATAGATCTGATGGTATTTTGCGTATTGATTTTTGTCAGGATTGGTGACACCATCATATAGATTGGTGAAGACCTTTCCGATGGCAACAGATTTGTCGATGAAGTTGAAGCTGTCGACGCTGTCGGAATCGCTGCTTATAAAGGAGTCCGCAGACGATTCGAAGGATGTGTTGCTGAAGATCTTGGCGAGCTTTCCGCTTGCCTTGCTGTCGACGAAGCGTGGCGACGAAAACTCCTCGTCACTCGACGAAAAGTTAGAATCGACCGCTGAAAATTCCGACGAGATCGGAACTTCGAGACGGTAGGATCCTTCCTTGTTGACGCCAAATCGGAATTCTCCGAACGTCATGACGATGGGCTCCTCCAGATAGGCACATGCATCCACACGGGAGGGCGGGTGAGGAATAAAATCGACTAGATCAGTTTTTTCCCGATTACCTCGATCCATCGCATTGCTCGCCACCGACGAAGTCGACGATTCTGAACGTGCCATCGAGATCAGCTCCTTGCAACCTCTAATTCCCACAGACGGCGCCAATTGACAAAGGATTAATTTGTCAATGCCTACAGATTGTAGACTAGGGTTTTGTTAGAAGTAGAGGGCAAGTAGATCTCGAAGGTTTCAGCCGAAAAATACTCGACGATTGTAAAACTAGGGTTACGTTAACAGTAGATTCGATCCTTGCTTCGTCCCTCGACCCCCCCTTATATAGGTGGAGCCGAGGGTTTCGTAATACACAAGTTACAGGGTTCGGGAGGGTTTCGTACCCAACCCGTAAGATTACAAATCTCTATCTTTCCTAATACAAACTATCTTTCCTTAACACTAAATGGACCTCCAAGTCTTCTTATTCTTCGAGTCCTGGGCCTTTTAGTAAACCTCGGGTACCATATTTGGCAGGCCCATTGGGGATGCCTATGTCACTAACCTATTAACAAGATGCCGAAGCGCCAGTTGCTGTTTTCTGCTGTTTTTGGTTTCAGAAATCCTACAAAGGAAATATGAACAAATGCTTGTATTTGATCATAGGCTCTCGCCATTTCTATTTTGCCATACCCGGAATTTCCTTTTTCAAAAGTAGCTCCCGAGCATTTGATCAAAAACTTTGTATTTGATCAAAAGCTCTCGAGATAACCAATAGTCTTTTCTTGTCGCCAATGTTCATATGATCAAAGCCGATTTTTTTCCATTGATAAAGTGACGTCACTGCTGACGATAGCCACGACCATTGTATCGGGAAGATGCGAGAACGCTCTCTCTGTTTTGCGGGCCCAAAACCCTCATCAATTTGACACGTCGTGCAAGTGGGGGACACACGTCCTCCGCTTTTTCTGGCGCACGTGGCGCCGTTCTGTTCCTTCACAGTCAAAATACATTTTTACCCCTTAGCCACGTGGACAGCATCCATCCCACAATTATTCCATCCAACGGTGCGACGTTCCGCCTATTCTCTATATAAGGTCGTCTTCTTCCTCCAGTCAATCTTTCGCTTGCGCCGCACCTCTGCTCTCCTCTGCAAAAATCCCCCATTGCGACCAACACTTTCCGAGCTCAGTGATACGTCTCGAACGTATCTATAATTTCTTATGTTCCATGCTACTTTTATGACAATACTCACATGTTTTATACATACTTTACATCATTATTGTGTATTTTCCGGCACTAACCTATTAACAAGATGCCGAAGCGCGTTGCTGTTTTTGCTGTTTTTCGTTTCAGAAATCCTACAAAGGAAATATTCTCGAATTGGACGAAATCAACGCCCAGGGTCTTATTTTTCCACGAAGCTTCCAGAAGACCGGAGGGGATACGAAGTGGGGCCACGAGGGGCCGACACCATAGGGCGGCGCGGCTTGCATGGGGCCCACGCCGGCCTATGGTGTGGGGCCCCTGTGCCCCCTCCAACGCTGCCCTTCCGCCTATAAAGTCTTCCAGGGGCAAAAACCCTAAAAACATAAGCCACGGGACGAGAAAAGTTACACAGCCGCCGCCATCGCGAAGTCAAGTTCGGGGGACGAAGTCTCTGTTTCGGCACACCGCCGGACGGGAATTGCCCCTGAATCCATCTCCATCGACACCACCACCATCTTCATCACCGCTGCTGTCTTCCATGATGAGGAGGGAGTAGTTCTCCTCGAGGCTAAGGGCTCTACCGGTAGCTATGTGGTTAATCTCTCTCTCATGTACCTCAATACAATGATCTCATGAATTGCCTTGCATGATTGAGATCCATATGATGAGCTTTGTATCACTATTAATCTATGTGCTACTCTAGTGATGTTATTAAAGTAGTCTATTCCTCCTTCATGATGTAATGGTGACAGTGTGTGCATCATGTAGTACTTGGCATAGGTTATGATTGTAATCTCTTGTAGATTATGGAGTTAGCTATTACTATGATAGTATTGATGTGATCTATTCCCCCTTTCATAGTGTAAAGGTGACAGTGTGTATGCTATGTTAGTACTCGGTCTAAATTGCAATAATCTATTATGCTCTAAAGGTTACTTAAATATGAATGCCGAATGTTGTGGAACTTGTTAACTCCGGCTTGAGGGAGCTCTTGTAGCCCTACACAATGAATGGTGTTTGTTATCCAACAAGAGAGTGTATGTAGCACAAGTGAGGAGAAGTTATTTCTTTATTATGTGATCAATGTTGAGAGTGTCCACTAGTGAAAGTATGATCCCTAGGCCTTGTTTCCAAATACTGCAAACATCGCTTATTTACTGTTTTACTGCATCTTTACTTCCTGCAATACTACCACCATCTATACCACCTGTGTTTTACTATCTCTTCGCCGAACTAGTGCACCTATACATCTGACAAGTGTATTAGGTGTGTTGGGGACACAAGAGACTTCTTGTATCTTAATTGCAGGGTTGCTTGAGAGGACTATCTTTGACCTCTACCTCCCTGAGTTCGATAAACCTTGGGTGATTCACTTAAGGGAAACTTGCTGCTGTTCTACAAACCTCTGCTCTTGGAGGCCCAATACTGTCTACAAGAATAGAAGTACCCGTAGACATCACTCAGCCACACTCGCACTTCACGCCTGCACCATTGTTGATGCCACCACGCGCGCGGCTCACCAGGCACAGCATTCCTGAGTCCAAGATGGCGACCGCGGATCTGGGGAGCACTGAGTGGGAGAGATCCAAAATCTCCCCCAAGATATCAACTTGCTGAAGAAACTTGGGATCAGCAAGAAGCAAGACTCGCTGCGCTTCCCCAGCGAAGAAAGCTATCCATCCCCTCCTATGGAGTATCGGGTCAGTTTCGTTGACCACCTCATCCGCGGCCTTTCTTCCCCCATTCACGATTTTCTGCGTGGGTTGCTTTTTGTGTACGGATTGCAACTTCACCATCTTACTCCCAACTCCATCCTCCACATCTCGATCTTCATTACTCTTTGCGAATCTTTCCATGGATTCCAGCCTAACTGGGCTCTATGGAAGCGCATTTTCCTCCTTCGCCGTAATGGCTCTTCCAACGTTGCCTATAACATAGGCGGCGTTGTTATCTACGTCCGCCATGATGTCGAGTATTTTAACGTTAAATTCCCTGACTCAGTTCAAGGGTGACGCAAAAAATGGTTGTAGATCCACGAAGAAAACCATGAATCGGCGGAACACAACATTCCCCCTTTCGATGGAAACGAAAAAATCTGTTGCCGCCGATCCTGGGACGCAGAGGCTAGCGACGAAGAAAAAACGGCGACAGATGCGCTGATGACACGTATCCATGAGCTTCAAAATACCCGTGGACAAGAATTGTCGGGTATCCAAATCACGGCATACTTCCTTAGGATTAGGGTGCAGCCTTTGCAAGCTCGCAAAAATCCCCTTTGGATGTATGCTGGCGACGAAGATGTGGATCGCCTGTCGATAGATTTATCGGTCAAGGACTTGGAAAAACTTGTCCGAAAAATCTCGTCGCTTAGCAAGAAAGACACCGTCCCGTCATCTTGTCGTGTGACACCATATAGTGCCACCAACGCACTCCCGCAGGTAATATATTTTTGTCATCTGCTTGTTCATGCACTCTCTTCTTTTCTCTTTTTGTGCTGCTATTTCTTCGACTGCTGTTATTGATACAAACTCCTGTCGATACTTTTTTATCTTGTCCAGAACCACAAAACTGCGTCGCCTCTTCCTCCCCTTCCCGAAGGTGGACAAGTCGAAGAACGGGCTGTTGTCACCGATGACAACCAGGGTACTTCTCGCCCTGAGAGTGAAATCGTGGGTTCTCAAAAATCCGCGGCATCCTCTGAAAAAGAAGTTGAATCCGAGCCTACCGCATCGGCACACTCTCCTCCCTCAGCTGCTTCTCCAAGGAACAAGAGAAAAAGGGATAAAGTTGCCGATTTCGGCACCTCCAAAGCCGGCGCATCTCTTGCCGAAGAAATTGTTCCTGATGCTGAAAAGAAAACTTTCAATCCTTATGAAGATGCTCTTGTCAGCTCGTAAGTTCTTGTTGCTTTTTGTTGTTTGCTCCCGATGTTTTGTATGCGTTGCTTCTTATATTGTCGCGTTACTTATTGTAGTGGTGACGAGGATGAAAATCCACCTATAGACGCGACTGCTCGAACGAGTACGTCTCGTACTTTAGTTATCTCTGAAGCTCATCCTGATGGGGATGAAACCTCGCCTCCTCAGCAAGACACGAGCATCCAACTCCAGTTGCGAGCCCCCGAGCCTCTTCACCAAAGAGAGCTAGGATAGAGCCAGCCAAGGAGCCTGCCATGTTAATTGGTAGTTCCACGACTCCTTTAATGGATGAAGTAAGTTGTTTCTTCTTCTTATACTGATTTCAATGCTTTGAACTCCCCTCTGGTTTTTTCTTGGTGATGTCGAGCTTTCGCTTCCTATATTGATTTTCTTTTCTATGGTCTTCTCTTCAGCCTTTAATGAAGGAATTTATCCGCCTCGGTACCCAATTTATCGGGTATCGTGATTATGCCGCCAAGCTTGAAGGTACTATTTTTACCTGCCTCTTCTGCTGAATATACTCCTTCATTATTTTGTCATGATATTTTACTGTCGTTTATTATGCCAGAGACTCTTGCGGAATCCAACAAACGCGCTGACGCTCTTGCTATCAAGTTAGAGCAAAGCGAAAGAGCTCGCAAGAAAGCTGAAGCAGATGCTGCCGCCGTCGAAGATCTTCGAAAAAGACTTCATGACGCGGAAACTTCTCTGAGCGACAACATAGCTCACCAGTCTGCTCGTGAGAAACAAATCCTTACTCGCTTGGAGTCGCAGAGTCGATGTTTTGTTAGTAAGTACTCAGATCCTTGCTGTTTCTTCGGGTCATTATGTTTGTCCTTGCTCGCTTTTTCTTGACAAGCTTCTTTTTACTCATTTAGGGAAAACGCAGCAAGATTATGATCTGGAAAATCCTGAAGGTGATCGCCTTCTTGACGCGCTTTCCCTCCTTGAGATTCATGGAGATGAGGCGCGCGAAGGCCTTGCCGAAGCCAGGACAGGTCTGTCGCGGCTTTTTCCCTACTTCTTCACGAAGAAGGAGGAACCCGCGACTTTTACTGCTCTCGCTAAGTGCTTCAATTCTCAAGAAGATCTTGGGCTCAAACTTCGCCAAGAAGGTTTGAAAGTTGGTGTTGAAGGTACTATCGCCTTGGTTGCTGACAGCCAACAAGATGTCGACTGGGCAAGAGTTGGCGACACGAAGGAGATGGAAACGAAGAGGTGGCAGTCGTTGATTAAGGCTGCTGATACGTCTCCAACGTATCTATAATTTCTGATGTTCCATGCTTGTTTTATGACAATACCTACATGTTTTGCTCACACTTTATAATGTTTTTATGCGTTTCGGAACTAACCTATTAACAAGATGCCACGTGCCAGTTCCTGTTTTCTGTTGTTTTTGGTTCCGAAAGGCTGTTGGGCAATATTCTCGAAATTCGACGAAACGAAGACCCAATATCTTATTTTTCCCGGAAGGTTCTAGAACACCGAAGGAGAGTCGGAGGCGGGCCGGGGGCCACCACACCACACCGGGCGCGGGCCCAGCCCGCCGCGCCGCTGTGGGGAGGGCGCCCTGGTGCCCCTCCTGCGCCGCCTCTTCGCCTATATAAGCCCTTTCGACCTAAAAACGCGATACCAATTGACGAAACTCTAGAAAGACTCCAGGGGCGCCGCCGCCATCGCGAAACTCCGTTTCGGGGGACAGAATCTCTGTTCCGGCACGCCGCCGGGACGGGAAGTGCCCCGGAAGCCATCTCCATCGACGCCACCGCCTCCATCATGCTCCGTGAGTAGTTCCCCTATGGACTACGGGTTCTAGCTGTAGCTAGTTGGTATTCTCTCCCCCATGTACTTCAATACAATGATCTCATGAGCTGCCTTACATGATTGAGATCCATCTGATGTAATCGGTGTTGTGTTTGTTGGGATCCGATGAATTGTTACATTATGATCAGTCTATCTATAAAGTTTGTGAAGTTATTGTTGCTGCAATCTTGTTGTGTTTAATGCTTGTCATTAGGGCCCGAGTGGCATGATCTTAGATTTAAGCTCTATAATTATTGCTTAGATTGTATCTACAAGTTGTTTGCACATGTCTATGTCCGGAACCCGAGGCCCCAGAGTGATAGCAACTGGGATAACTGGAGGGGAAGGCTTAGATATGAGGATCACATGTTTTCACGGAGTGTTAATGCTTTGCTCTGGTGCTCTATTAAAAGGAGTACCTTAATTTCCAGTAGATTCCCTAGAGGCCCGGCTGCCACCGGCTGGTAGGACAAAAGATGTTATACAAGTTTCTCATTGCGAGCACGTATGACTATATATGGAAAACATGCCTACATGATTAATAGACTTGATGTTCTGTCTTAATGCTATTTCAATCCTATCAATTGCCCAACTGTAATTTGTTCACCCAACACTTGTTATTGGAGAGTTACCACTAGTGTAGATAGCTGGGAACCCCGGTCCATCTCTCATCATCATATACTCGTTCTTTATGTCATTGGAAGTAGTATTAACTATTTTCTGGTGCCATTGCTCTGTGTTATCATATCTTGCTGTGTTACTATTACTATTCTCATATTACCGCTACTTTCACATCACCCCTTTTACTAGTGCTTTTCCAGTGCAGCTGAATTGACAACTCAGTTGTTAAGGCTTATAAGTATTCTTTACCTCCCTTGTGTCGAATCAATTAATTTGGGTTTTACTTCCCTCGAAGACTGTTGCGATCCCCTATACTTGTGGGTTATCAAGACTATTTTCTGGCACCGTTGCCGGGGAGGCATAGCTCTACTCATAAGTTCACCTGGGGAGTACACTCTACCTCTCTCTCTGCTTTTATTTTATTTTGTCTTGCTAGTTTATTTTTGTCTAGTTTATTTGTGCTTAGTTTATTTCTGTCTAGTATTATTTTGCCTAGTTTACTTTTGCTTATTTTTGTCTTGTTTTATTTTTCTCATATACCCAAAAATCCATAAAAATTTGAAAAATCTAAAAATTAAAAACTGTTGTTATGGGAGAACCCACAACCTATTTGGAGCTTATAGAATTATATAATAATTATAGAGAATCAAGAAAGGGTAAAGTTATGAGTGCTGTGATAGAAAAATTGAATACAATTGCTAAAATCTTGCTTAAACGCCATGATATAAACTGTTGCTCTAAACAGGATACTAAACATCTTAAATTTCAATGTGGCTTTAGTGAGGAAGTTTTAATTATGAACTATAATTGGAATAACTATATTCATTTTGGGTTCGAAGAGGTAGAACAATTTTTCTTATTTATGGGAGCCTCTGAAATAGAATCCTTCATGTCTAAAAATTATGAAACTTGTGTTGCTTGTAAGAACCTTAAAGATTATGTCTCTTCCATCCTTAATTTTTGCATAGAAAGTTACAGCAATAATCCTTATATCATTGATTATAAAGAGAGACTCATTAATGCACAAGAATGCACTCACAATTTGCAGGAACCTGTGGAAGAAGAAATTGATGAACCTGAAAGCTCATTGGATGAAAAAGAGGAGGAAATTGATGAACCTGAAAGCTCATTGGATGAAAAAGAGGAGGAGAGTGATGAACAAAAGAAGGAAGAATGGATTAGCTACCCATGCCAACCTTCTAATGAGAGTAACTCTTTATCTCTTACACTATTTGATTGTCCTCCATGCTTACCAAAGGAGGATGAATGTTATATGTGAGGGATAACGTAGCATAGAAAACAAAAATTTTCCTATCGCGAACACGCAATCCAAGCCAAGATGCAATCTAGAAGACGGTAGCAACGAGGGGATGATCAAGACTAACCCTTGAAGAGATTCCAAAGCCTATAAGAATAGGCTCTTATTGCTGCGGTAGACGATCACTTGCCGCTTGCAAAAACGCGTAGAAGATCTTGATCACGATCGGTTCCGGCGCCACGAACGGGCAGCACCTCCGTACTCGGTCACACGTTCGGTTGTTGATGAAGACGACGTCCACCTCCCGTTCCAGCGGGCAGCAAGTAGTAGCTCCTCTTGAATCCGACAGCACGACGGCGTGGTGTCGGTGGCGGTGGAGAAATCCGGCGGAGCTTCGCTTAAGCGTGCGGGATATGGTGGAGGAGAGAGACCGCTAGGGTTTGGGGAGAGGGGCGCCGGCTAGAGCACCCTTGAGGGGTGCGGCCATGGTGGTGGCTTGAGTGGCCGGCCAGCCCCTCTCTCCCCCTCTTTATATAGGTGGAAGCCCCAAGGCTTAGGTCAAAGAGTCCGAATAAGACCCCAACCAAAACCTTCCAAGTGTCCAAACCTAGGGGAAGTGGGACTCCCCCCTTTCCTTGGTGGGGTGGCCGGCCACCATGGTGGGGAGTCCACTTGGGACTCCTCCTCCCTTAGGTTGGCCGGCCAAGGTGGGTGGAGTCCCTTTGGGACTCCACCTTCCATCCTTATTTCTTCCGGACTTTTCTAGAACCTTCTAGAACCTTCCGTAGAACCTTCCGGATCATTTTAATTCACATAAAATGACTTCCCATATATGAATCTTATTCTCCGGACCATTCCGGAACTCCTCGTGATGTCCGGGATCTCATCCGGGACTCCAAACAAATATTCGAACTCCATTCCATATTCAAGTACTACCATTTCAACATCCAACTTTAAGTGTGTCACCCTACGGTTCGTGAACTATGCGGACATGGTTGAGTACTCACTCCGACCAATAACCAATAGCGGGATCTGGAGATCCATAATGGCTCCCACATATTCAACGATGACTTTAGTGATCGAATGAACCATTCACATACAATACCAATTCCCTTTGTCTCACGATATTTTACTTGTCCGAGATTTGATCTTCGGTATCACTCTATACCTTGTTCAACCTCGTCTCCTGACAAGTACTCTTTACTCGTACCGTGGTATGTGGTCTCTTATGAACTTATTCATATGCTTGCAAGACATTAGACGACATTCCACCGAGAGGGCCCAGAGTATATCTATCCGTCATCGGGATGGACAAATCCCACTATTGATCCATATGCCTCAACTCATACTTTCCGGATACTTAATCCCACCTTTATAACCACCCATTTACGCAGTGGCGTTTGATGTAATCAAAGTACCTTTCCGTATAAGTGATTTACATGATCTCATGGTCATAAGGACTAGGTAACTATGTATTGAAAGCTTATAGCAAATAACTTAAATGACGAGATCTTATGCTACGCTTAATTGGGTGTGTCCATTACATCATTCATACAATGACATAACCTTGTTATTAATAACATCCAATGTTCATGATTATGAAACTAATCATCCATTAATCAACAAGCTAGTTTAAGAGGCATACTAGGGACTTCTTGTTTGTCTACATATCACACATGTACTAATGTTTCGGTTAATACAATTATAGCATGATATATAAACATTTATCATAAACATAAAGATATAAATAATAACCACTTTATTATTGCCTCTAGGGCATATCTCCTTCAGTCTCCCACTTGCACTAGAGTCAATAATCTAGTTTACATTTGTAAAGATATAACACCTTGGCCTTGGTGCTTTATCATGTATTGCTCACGGGAGAGGTTTTAGTCAACGGATCTGACACGCTCAGAAATGTATGTATTTTGTAATTCATTTGCGTCTCAACGCATCACTCATTTCCAAATGAGTCGGCCTTAAATATGTTTGGTCTTCTGGTGGAACCTTAATTCCGCGGTCTGAAATATGTCACTAATATTGTCACACACAATATAGCTTCAAAGTTCTGACTCTGTCGGAAATACACCAAGTTCTCAAAGAACCTCTTGACTTAACATCCTTTGTCATTGTCAAAACAATGACATACTCTGCCTTCTTTTGTAGATTCCGTCACAATATTTAGAACTCTTCTAAATCTAACATAGACAACTTCTAGTTCATTGTGCTACCTTTAAAACAACACTTAGTCTAATTTGAGATTGAAATTTTATTTTCATATGTGACAAAACAAATATCGATGCAACATCTTACAGCGATTTGTTTGTCATTTCTCCATACAAAACTATATATATATTCTTGGTTCTTCTTAAGTACTTCAAGAATATTCTTACTGTTTTTCAATGATCATCTCATGAATCATTCTGGTATATGCTCATAACATTTTAGAGCACAAGATATCTGATTGTGTACATATTATTAGTGATCTAAAATCACTTATGTGTTTTTACTCATTGAGTGTCAGATACACTCAAGTCTTGTTAAAACTTCACATGACAAGAACATCTTCTTAATATTTCTATATTGAACTATTTCAATATCCATTCTATGTACTTTGACTTAAACTTATTTTGTGTTTCAATCTATCTTCATAGATCTTAACACTAAATTTGTTTCAGTCCATATCCTTTCATTGAAATTTAATTCTCAATGAAACCTTTTTAATCAAGTATATAATTACATCATTTATAACCAACTATATGTCACCTACATAAAGTATTATAAATGTGTCTTAGCGCTCCCACTTAATTTCTTGCAAATGCAAGCCTCTTCATCGTCTTTGATGAAATCAAAAACTCTTTGACTATTTCATCTGGTGAAGATTCCAACTCCGCAATACTTACTTCATCCAATTGAAGTTCGTATACCTATCTAGTATTCCACGGACCAGCAAAACTCTTGGTTGTATCTTGTATACACCTTTAATACACACTTCTGTTAAGTAGTGTATTTTGCCATCCTACTAGCATATCTCATAAAAGAAATATGTAGTGATTACTAGAATAATCCACATAGACTATAAGCATTGCTACGGAAGATCTAATCTTATCGTAGTCAACTCTTTGAACTTTGTCGTAAACAATTTTTCGACAAGTCGAGCTTCTTTAAGGATATTTCATCCAAGTCTATAGATCCATTTACTTTCAAAAAGTATTCATCTATTATGGATTTCATGGTGCATGGCCATTTTAACGGAGTCAGGGCCCATCATAACT
This sequence comes from Lolium multiflorum, assembly GCA_030979885.1. Lineage (NCBI taxonomy): Eukaryota > Viridiplantae > Streptophyta > Magnoliopsida > Poales > Poaceae > Lolium > Lolium multiflorum. The sequence goes on from CM061753.1 coordinate 191,609,324, forward strand.
TCTTTGTTTGTAGTTGGTTTATCATTATTCAAAATTAATCCTTTGTTCACAAATCATTTATTTGATCACAAAGTAAACCATACCTACAAGGTTCAATATGTATTTCGATCTCCATGGCTAAAACACTTTGTAGTCATGGGAGCCATGATCGTCGTGGCCGCTTCCGAAACAAATTCCGATGCTGCGCTACTCTGATCATTATGCTCAGGTTCATAAACCTTATCAAATTATATTGTCCTCCCACTCAAATACTTCACTAGAAACAATTTCTCGGAAATAAGAAACATTGACAAACACTTTTGTCTTTGTCTCGTGGGAAGAATTCCCAATTAAATCTCTGGGATAACCAACAAAGACATTCATCCGATTTTGGTTGTAAACTCTTAGACCAAAATTTAAAGAAAGACTATTAGGGTTTATACCCATACCATAACTCGTATGGTGTCATTTCAACGGATCATGATGATGCTCTATTCAGTGTAAAAGCGGTAGTCACTAAAGCATAATCCACAAAAATATAATGGCGTCATAATATTTTATCTCATCATTAATCCAACAAGGTTTGGATACATATCTCGGATACTATATCATCATTATGATACTCCAAGAAATGTGAGTTGTAGAACAATTTCATAACTCTCGTAATTCAAATATTTCTATCATGATCCAATCATAGATATTTGACTTTTCTATTACGATGATTTCCACTTCATGCTGAAATTTATTTGAATCCATTCAAATGTTTCAAACTTCTTCCTTATTGAATATATCCATATATATACTCAATTCATTGTTGAAAGTTTTCATGAAGTAGAAGAATCTCCCGCACACAACTATGCCCAGTGAACCACATACATCATCATGTATTTTTCCACTAAGTTAGTTGCCCGTTCAACTTTTGGCCTATGAACGGTATTTTAATCATTCTCTTTAGAAAAGATTTGCAAGCGTCAAATGATTCAAAAATCAAGTGACTCCAAAAATCCATTTGCATGGAGTTCCTTCATGCGTTCCTTTCTAACATGACCTAAATGGCGGTTCCACAGATAAGCGGAATTCAAATCATTTGCCTTATGGCATTTTAGCGTCAGTTTTATGTATATGTGTTTCACCATTAAGATTTATAATAACTTATCCATCGTACATGGAGTAATGTCATAATTTGAACAACTCATTGTTTTCATTTGACCAGAGCAAAATAACAATTATTAAGTTCTTTATTATAAATTCTAAGGGCTAGATAGAATGCCAACGATGAACATAATAACACTTTATTTTTGTTCCAGACGTGCATACCTATCATATTCCTTGTTAGTCACTTAGGCCATTGTACTCTTGTATTGCGTTGTTTTGTATGACACTTCATACCAACCAATGTGGTACAAATACCCAAGAATTTTATTGTGTGACCAAATGAGGAATACATCCATAACATGTATATCATTTATATACACCTGAGCTAGACTTTCTAGTCTTTTCTTTCTTTTTGCCAAAATATCTTTTGCAGTTTCTCTTTTAGCTTTCCTCATTATTCAGAAAAACACTTCAACATCATTAACTTCTAGATTTGTTGGTCAAATACCAATAACCTTGAGGTTCTTTCTTTGAAGTTGATCATCATATGACAAGTGTTCCAGATTTCACTATTAGTAACTTTGTAATATGATGAACAATTTCACTCATAATTTTATCCATCAATTCATGACAACTTTTTGAGACCATGTCTGTACATGCTAGGCTCATAAAGTTTAACCTTAGTATTTGTATGTGCAAATCTGGCTTGCACCCATTGTAAGCACACGTAGAATCTATAACACCCGATCATCACGTGATGCTTCGATACGACGAGTCTTAGCAACGGTGCATACTAAGGATGATAACTTCATGGATATGCGAATATCGTTAGTGCTCCAATAGTTGGAGGATTGTGACGCCTGGCGTCTTCAACCTTCATACATTCCCATAAAACTTATGAGTTTATGTAGTCTCACCAAATTATATTCTATCATCTTGCAATAAGGTCTTAGATATCACATATATCTCATACCTTGATTATTTCTGAAAACTAAATTTTCAGCTCCTTACTTTTCAAACAGATTTGAACTTCAAGTTTCACGGAGACAAGATAACTTTAGGTACTAATTGAAACCATAGCTCTTTGAATCAACAAAGTGAGTTTCACTAAAAGTTTGCAATAGGACTTAATCAATTCTTGATTCTTTAACAATACGGTACTAATCCGTAAAGTTTCTTATCAGATTTTAACAGTATTTCTATCTCAATAACAAGACTAGCGCATAGTAGTAAACGGATGCCAATACTACAAAATTAATTCAAAATACTACTCAGACTATGTTTATGATAATTAGTTCATGTTTTAATCTAATTACTAATGAACTCCCACTTAATACAACATCCCTCATAGTTGTTAAGTGGTACACGATCCAAATCCACTACATCAAAACCGATCATCACGTGAGATGATGTAGCTTCAATGGTGAACATCAACATGTTGATCATATCATCCATATGACTCGTGTTCAACCTTTCGGTTTCCGTTGTCCCGAGGCCATGTCTGTACATGCTAGGCTCGTCAAGCAAACCCAAGTATTCCGCGTGTGCAACATGGCTTACACCCGTTGTATGTCGAGTTTATCACACCCGATCATCACGAGATGCTTCAAAACGTCGAACAATGCAACGGTGCATACGAGGGAAGAACACTTTATTATCTTGATATTAATGTGAGGGATCATCTTATAATGCTACCGTCGCGATCTAAGCAAAATAAGATGCATAAAGGATTAACATCACATGCAATTCATATGTGATATGATATGGCCCTTTTGTCTTTGCGCCTTTGATCTTCATCTCCAAAGCACGGACATGATCTCCATCATCTTCGGGCATGATCTCCATCATCGTCGGCGTAGCGTCAAGGTTCATGGCGCCGGCTTCATGGTTGTTCACCTCATGTAGCAACTACTACAACTACTTTGAAATACTACTCAACATGAAAATTAAAGACAACCATAAGGCTCCTGCCGGTTGCCACAATACAATAATGATCATCTCATACATATTCATCATCACATTATGGCCATATCACATCACCAAACCCTGCAAAAACAAGTTAGACGTCTCTAATTTGGTTTGCATATTTTACGTGGTTTAGGGTTTTCGAGTGAGATCTAATCTACCTACGAACATGAACCACAACGGTGATACTAGTGTTGTCAATAGAAGAGTAAATTGAATCTTCACTATAGTAGGAGAGACAGACACCCGCAAAGCCACTTATGCAATACAAGTTGCATGTCGAGCGTGGAGCAAATCTCATGAACGCGGTCATGTAAAGTTAGCCCGAGCCGCTTCATCCCACTATGCCACAAAGATGCAAAGTACTCAAACTAAAGACAACATAAGCATCAACGCCCACAAAACCATTGTGTTCTACTCGTGCAACCATCTATGCATAGACACGGCTCTGATACCACTGTAGGATAACGTAGCATAGAAAACAAAAATTTTCCTATCGCGAACACGCAATCCAAGCCAAGATGCAATCTAGAAGACGGTAGCAACGAGGGGATGATCAAGACTAACCCTTGAAGAGATTCCAAAGCCTATAAGAATAGGCTCTTATTGCTGCGGTAGACGATCACTTGCCGCTTGCAAAAGCGCGTAGAAGATCTTGATCACGATCGGTTCCGGCGCCACGAACGGGCAGCACCTCCGTACTCGGTCACACGTTCGGTTGTTGATGAAGACGACGTCCACCTCCCCGTTCCAGCGGGCAGCGGAAGTAGTAGCTCCTCTTGAATCCGACAGCACGACGGCGTGGTGTCGGTGGCGGTGGAGAAATCCGGCGGAGCTTCGCTTAAGCGTGCGGGATATGGTGGAGGAGAGAGAGACCGCTAGGGTTTGGGGAGAGGGGCGCCGGCTAGAGCACCCTTGAGGGGTGCGGCCATGGTGGTGGCTTGAGTGGCCGGCCAGCCCCTCTCTCCCCCTCTTTATATAGGTGGAAGCCCCAAGGCTTAGGTCAAAGAGTCCGAATAAGACCCCAACCAAAACCTTCCAAGTGTCCAAACCTAGGGGGAGTGGGACTCCCCCCTTTCCTTGGTGGGGTGGCCGGCCACCATGGTGGGGAGTCCACTTGGGACTCCTCCTCCCTTAGGTTGGCCGGCCAAGGTGGGTGGAGTCCCTTTGGGACTCCACCTTCCATCCTTATTTCTTCCGGACTTTTCTAGAACCTTCTAGAACCTTCCGTAGAACCTTCCGGATCATTTTAATTCACATAAAATGACTTCCCATATATGAATCTTATTCTCCGGACCATTCCGGAACTCCTCGTGATGTCCGGGATCTCATCCGGGACTCCAAACAAATATTCGAACTCCATTCCATATTCAAGTACTACCATTTCAACATCCAACTTTAAGTGTGTCACCCTACGGTTCGTGAACTATGCGGACATGGTTGAGTACTCACTCCGACCAATAACCAATAGCGGGATCTGGAGATCCATAATGGCTCCCACATATTCAACGATGACTTTAGTGATCGAATGAACCATTCACATACAATACCAATTCCCTTTGTCTCACGATATTTTACTTGTCCGAGGTTTGATCTTCGGTATCACTCTATACCTTGTTCAACCTCGTCTCCTGACAAGTACTCTTTACTCGTACCGTGGTATGTGGTCTCTTATGAACTTATTCATATGCTTGCAAGACATTAGACGACATTCCACCGAGAGGGCCCAGAGTATATCTATCCGTCATCGGGATGGACAAATCCCACTATTGATCCATATGCCTCAACTCATACTTTCCGGATACTTAATCCCACCTTTATAACCACCCATTTACGCAGTGGCGTTTGATGTAATCAAAGTACCTTTCCGGTATAAGTGATTTACATGATCTCATGGTCATAAGGACTAGGTAACTATGTATTGAAAGCTTATAGCAAATAACTTAATGACGAGATCTTATGCTACGCTTAATTGGGTGTGTCCATTACATCATTCATACAATGACATAACCTTGTTATTAATAACATCCAATGTTCATGATTATGAAACTAATCATCCATTAATCAACAAGCTAGTTTAAGAGGCATACTAGGGACTTCTTGTTTGTCTACATATCACACATGTACTAATGTTTCGGTTAATACAATTATAGCATGATATATAAACATTTATCATAAACATAAAGATATAAATAATAACCACTTTATTATTGCCTCTAGGGCATATCTCCTTCAGTCTCCCACTTGCACTAGAGTCAATAATCTAGTTTACATTTGTAAAGATATAACACCTTGGCCTTCTGGTGCTTTATCATGTATTGCTCACGGGAGAGGTTTTAGTCAACGGATCTGACACGCTCAGAAACGTATGTATTTTGTAATTCATTTGCGTCTCAACGCATCACTCATTTCCAAATGAGTCGGCCTTAAATATGTTTGGTCTTCTGGTGGAACCTTAATTCCGCGGTCTGAAATATGTCACTAATATTGTCACACACAATATAGCTTCAAAGTTCTGACTCTGTCGGAACTACACCAAGTTCTCAAAGAACCTCTTGACTTAACATCCTTTGTCATTGTCAAAACAATGACATACTCTGCCTTCTTTTGTAGATTCCGTCACAATATTTAGAACTCTTCTAAATCTAACATAGACAACTTCTAGTTCATTGTGCTACCTTTAAAACAACACTTAGTCTAATTTGAGATTGAAATTTTATTTTCATATGTGACAAAACAAATATCGGTGCAACATCTTACAGCGATTTGTTTGTCATTTCTCCATACAAAACTATATATATATTCTTGGTTCTTCTTAAGTACTTCAAGAATATTCTTACTGTTTTTCAATGATCATCTCATGAATCATTCTGGTATATGCTCATAACATTTTAGAGCACAAGATATCTGATTGTGTACATATTATTAGTGATCTAAAATCACTTATGTGTTTTTACTCATTGAGTGTCAGATACACTCAAGTCTTGTTAAAACTTCACATGACAAGAACATCTTCTTAATATTTCTATATTGAACTATTTCAATATCCATTCTATGTACTTTGACTTAAACTTATTTTGTGTTTCAATCTATCTTCATAGATCTTAACACTAAATTTGTTTCAGTCCATATCCTTTCATTGAAATTTAATTCTCAATGAAACCTTTTTAATCAAGTATATAATTACATCATTTATAACCAACTATATGTCACCTACATAAAGTATTATAAATGTGTCTTAGCGCTCCCACTTAATTTCTTGCAAATGCAAGCCTCTTCATCGTCTTTGATGAAATCAAAAACTCTTTGACTATTTCATCTGGTGAAGATTCCAACTCCGCAATACTTACTTCATCCAATTGAAGTTCGTATACCTATCTAGTATTCCACGGACCAGCAAAACTCTTGGTTGTATCTTGTATACACCTTTAATACACACTTCTGTTAAGTAGTGTATTTTGCCATCCTACTAGCATATCTCATAAAAGAAATATGTAGTGATTACTAGAATAATCCACATAGACTATAAGCATTGCTACGGAAGATCTAATCTTATCGTAGTCAACTCTTTGAACTTTGTCGTAAACAATTTTTCGACAAGTCGAGCTTCTTTAAGGATATTTCATCCAAGTCTATAGATCCATTTACTTTCAAAAAGTATTCATCTATTATGGATTTCATGGCGCATGGCCATTTTAACGGAGTCAGGGCCCATCATAACTTCTTTGTTTGTAGTTGGTTTATCATTATTCAAAATCAATCCTTTGTTCACAAATCATTTATTTGATCACAAAGTAAACCATACCTACAAGGTTCAATATGTATTTCGATCTCCATGGCTAAAACACTTTGTAGTCATGGGAGCCATGATCGTCGTGGCCGCTTCCGAAACAAATTCCGATGCTGCGCTACTCTGATCATTATGCTCAGGTTCATAAACCTTATCAAATTATATTGTCCTCCCACTCAAATACTTCACTAGAAACAATTTCTCGGAAATAAGAAACATTGACAAACACTTTTGTCTTTGTCTCGTGGGAAGAATTCCCAATTAAATCTCTGGGATAACCAACAAAGACATTCATCCGATTTTGGTTGTAAACTCTTAGACCAAAATTTAAAGAAAGACTATTAGGGTTTATACCCATACCATAACTCGTATGGTGTCATTTCAACGGATCATGATGATGCTCTATTCAGTGTAAAAGCGGTAGTCACTAAAGCATAATCCACAAAAATATAATGGCGTCATAATATTTTATCTCATCATTAATCCAACAAGGTTTGGATACATATCTCGGATACTATATCATCATTATGATACTCCAAGAAATGTGAGTTGTAGAACAATTTCATAACTCTCTTAGATGTTCGCTAAAACTCGTAATTCAAATATCATGATCCAATCATAGATATTTGACTTTTCTATTACGATGATTTCCACTTCATGCTGAAATTTATTTGAATCCATTCAAATGTTTCAAACTTCTTCCTTATTGAATATATCCATATATATACTCAATTCATTGTTGAAAGTTTTCATGAAGTAGAAGAATCTCCCGCACACAACTATGCCCAGTGAACCACATACATCATCATGTATTTTTCCACTAAGTTAGTTGCCCGTTCAACTTTTGGCCTATGAACGGTATTTTAATCATTCTCTTTAGAAAAGATTTGCAAGCGTCAAATGATTCAAAAATCAAGTGACTCCAAAAATCCATTTGCATGGAGTTCCTTCATGCGTTCCTTTCTAACATGACCTAAATGGCGGTTCCACAGATAAGCGGAATTCAAATCATTTGCCTTATGGCATTTTAGCGTCAGTTTTATGTATATGTGTTTCACCATTAAGATTTATAATAACTTATCCATCGTACATGGAGTAATGTCATAATTTGAACAACTCATTGTTTTCATTTGACCAGAGCAAAATAACAATTATTAAGTTCTTTATTATAAATTCTAAGGGCTAGATAGAATGCCAACGATGAACATAATAACACTTTATTTTTGTTCCAGACGTGCATACCTATCATATTCCTTGTTAGTCACTTAGGCCATTGTACTCTTGTATTGCGTTGTTTTGTATGACACTTCATACCAACCAATGTGGTACAAATACCCAAGAATTTTATTGTGTGACCAAATGAGGAATACATCCATAACATGTATATCATTTATATACACCTGAGCTAGACTTTCTAGTCTTTTCTTTCTTTCTTTCTGCCAAAATATCTTTTGCAGTTTCTCTTTTAGCTTTCCTCATTATTCAGAAAAACACTTCAACATCAATAACTTCTAGATTTGTTGGTCAAATACCAATAACCTTGAGGTTCTTTCTTTGAAGTTGATCATCATATGACAAGTGTTCCAGATTTCACTATTAGTAACTTTGTAATATGATGAACAATTTCACTCATAATTTTATCCATCAATTCATGACAACTTTTTGAGACCATGTCTGTACATGCTAGGCTCATAAAGTTTAACCTTAGTATTTGTATGTGCAAATCTGGCTTGCACCCATTGTAAGCACACGTAGAATCTATAACACCCGATCATCACGTGATGCTTCGATACGACGAGTCTTAGCAACGGTGCATACTAAGGATGATAACTTCATGGATATGCGAATATCGTTAGTGCTCCAATAGTTGGAGGATTGTGACGCCTGGCGTCTTCAACCTTCATACATTCCCATAAAACTTATGAGTTTATGTAGTCTCACCAAATTATATTCTATCATCTTGCAATAAGGTCTTAGATATCACATATATCTCATACCTTGATTATTTCTGAAAACTAAATTTTCAGCTCCTTACTTTTCAAACAGATTTGAACTTCAAGTTTCACGGAGACAAGATAACTTTAGGTACTAATTGAAACCATAGCTCTTTGAATCAACAAAGTGAGTTTCACTAAAAGTTTGCAATAGGACTTAATCAATTCTTGATTCTTTAACAATACGGTACTAATCCGTAAAGTTTCTTATCAGATTTTAACAGTATTTCTATCTCAATAACAAGACTAGCGCATAGTAGTAAACGGATGCCAATACTACAAAATTAATTCAAAATACTACTCAGACTATGTTTATGATAATTAGTTCATGTTTTAATCTAATTACTAATGAACTCCCACTTAATACAACATCCCTCATAGTTGTTAAGTGGTACACGATCCAAATCCACTACATCAAAACCGATCATCACGTGAGATGATGTAGCTTCAATGGTGAACATCAACATGTTGATCATATCATCCATATGACTCGTGTTCAACCTTTCGGTTTCCGTTGTCCCGAGGCCATGTCTGTACATGCTAGGCTCGTCAAGCAAACCCAAGTATTCCGCGTGTGCAACATGGCTTACACCCGTTGTATGTCGAGTTTATCACACCCGATCATCACGAGATGCTTCAAAACGTCGAACAATGCAACGGTGCATACGAGGGAAGAACACTTTATTATCTTGATATTAATGTGAGGGATCATCTTATAATGCTACCGTCGCGATCTAAGCAAAATAAGATGCATAAAGGATTAACATCACATGCAATTCATATGTGATATGATATGGCCCTTTTGTCTTTGCGCCTTTGATCTTCATCTCCAAAGCACGGACATGATCTCCATCATCTTCGGGCATGATCTCCATCATCGTCGGCGTAGCGTCAAGGTTCATGGCGCCGGCTTCATGGTTGTTCACCTCATGTAGCAACTATTACAACTACTTTGAAATACTACTCAACATGAAAATTAAAGACAACCATAAGGCTCCTGCCGGTTGCCACAATACAATAATGATCATCTCATACATATTCATCATCACATTATGGCCATATCACATCACCAAACCCTGCAAAAACAAGTTAGACGTCTCTAATTTGGTTTGCATATTTTACGTGGTTTAGGGTTTTCGAGTGAGATCTAATCTACCTACGAACATGAACCACAACGGTGATACTAGTGTTGTCAATAGAAGAGTAAATTGAATCTTCACTATAGTAGGAGAGACAGACACCCGCAAAGCCACTTATGCAATACAAGTTGCATGTCGAGCGTGGAGCAAATCTCATGAACGCGGTCATGTAAAGTTAGCCCGAGCCGCTTCATCCCACTATGCCACAAAGATGCAAAGTACTCAAACTAAAGACAACATAAGCATCAACGCCCACAAAACCATTGTGTTCTACTCGTGCAACCATCTATGCATAGACACGGCTCTGATACCACTGTAGGATAACGTAGCATAGAAAACAAAAATTTTCCTATCGCGAACACGCAATCCAAGCCAAGATGCAATCTAGAAGACGGTAGCAACGAGGGGATGATCAAGACTAACCCTTGAAGAGATTCCAAAGCCTATAAGAATAGGCTCTTATTGCTGCGGTAGACGATCACTTGCCGCTTGCAAAAGCGCGTAGAAGATCTTGATCACGATCGGTTCCGGCGCCACGAACGGGCAGCACCTCCGTACTCGGTCACACGTTCGGTTGTTGATGAAGACGACGTCCACCTCCCCGTTCCAGCGGGCAGCGGAAGTAGTAGCTCCTCTTGAATCCGACAGCACGACGGCGTGGTGTCGGTGGCGGTGGAGAAATCCGGCGGAGCTTCGCTTAAGCGTGCGGGATATGGTGGAGGAGAGAGAGACCGCTAGGGTTTGGGGAGAGGGGCGCCGGCTAGAGCACCCTTGAGGGGTGCGGCCATGGTGGTGGCTTGAGTGGCCGGCCAGCCCCTCTCTCCCCCTCTTTATATAGGTGGAAGCCCCAAGGCTTAGGTCAAAGAGTCCGAATAAGACCCCAACCAAAACCTTCCAAGTGTCCAAACCTAGGGGGAGTGGGACTCCCCCCTTTCCTTGGTGGGGTGGCCGGCCACCATGGTGGGGAGTCCACTTGGGACTCCTCCTCCCTTAGGTTGGCCGGCCAAGGTGGGTGGAGTCCCTTTGGGACTCCACCTTCCATCCTTATTTCTTCCGGACTTTTCTAGAACCTTCTAGAACCTTCCGTAGAACCTTCCGGATCATTTTAATTCACATAAAATGACTTCCCATATATGAATCTTATTCTCCGGACCATTCCGGAACTCCTCGTGATGTCCGGGATCTCATCCGGGACTCCAAACAAATATTCGAACTCCATTCCATATTCAAGTACTACCATTTCAACATCCAACTTTAAGTGTGTCACCCTACGGTTCGTGAACTATGCGGACATGGTTGAGTACTCACTCCGACCAATAACCAATAGCGGGATCTGGAGATCCATAATGGCTCCCACATATTCAACGATGACTTTAGTGATCGAATGAACCATTCACATACAATACCAATTCCCTTTGTCTCGCGATATTTTACTTGTCCGAGGTTTGATCTTCGGTATCACTCTATACCTTGTTCAACCTCGTCTCCTGACAAGTACTCTTTACTCGTACCGTGGTATGTGGTCTCTTATGAACTTATTCATATGCTTGCAAGACATTAGACGACATTCCACCGAGAGGGCCCAGAGTATATCTATCCGTCATCGGGATGGACAAATCCCACTATTGATCCATATGCCTCAACTCATACTTTCCGGATACTTAATCCCACCTTTATAACCACCCATTTACGCAGTGGCGTTTGATGTAATCAAAGTACCTTTCCGGTATAAGTGATTTACATGATCTCATGGTCATAAGGACTAGGTAACTATGTATTGAAAGCTTATAGCAAATAACTTAATGACGAGATCTTATGCTACGCTTAATTGGGTGTGTCCATTACATCATTCATACAATGACATAACCTTGTTATTAATAACATCCAATGTTCATGATTATGAAACTAATCATCCATTAATCAACAAGCTAGTTTAAGAGGCATACTAGGGACTTCTTGTTTGTCTACATATCACACATGTACTAATGTTTCGGTTAATACAATTATAGCATGATATATAAACATTTATCATAAACATAAAGATATAAATAATAACCACTTTATTATTGCCTCTAGGGCATATCTCCTTCAGTCTCCCACTTGCACTAGAGTCAATAATCTAGTTTACATTTGTAAAGATATAACACCTTGGCCTTCTGGTGCTTTATCATGTATTGCTCACGGGAGAGGTTTTAGTCAACGGATCTGACACGCTCAGAAATGTATGTATTTTGTAATTCATTTGCGTCTCAACGCATCACTCATTTCCAAATGAGTCGGCCTTAAATATGTTTGGTCTTCTGGTGGAACCTTAATTCCGCGGTCTGAAATATGTCACTAATATTGTCACACACAATATAGCTTCAAAGTTCTGACTCTGTCGGAAATACACCAAGTTCTCAAAGAACCTCTTGACTTAACATCCTTTGTCATTGTCAAAACAATGACATACTCTGCCTTCTTTTGTAGATTCCGTCACAATATTTAGAACTCTTCTAAATCTAACATAGACAACTTCTAGTTCATTGTGCTACCTTTAAAACAACACTTAGTCTAATTTGAGATTGAAATTTTATTTTCATATGTGACAAAACAAATATCGATGCAACATCTTACAGCGATTTGTTTGTCATTTCTCCATACAAAACTATATATATATTCTTGGTTCTTCTTAAGTACTTCAAGAATATTCTTACTGTTTTTCAATGATCATCTCATGAATCATTCTGGTATATGCTCATAACATTTTAGAGCACAAGATATCTGATTGTGTACATATTATTAGTGATCTAAAATCACTTATGTGTTTTTACTCATTGAGTGTCAGATACACTCAAGTCTTGTTAAAACTTCACATGACAAGAACATCTTCTTAATATTTCTATATTGAACTATTTCAATATCCATTCTATGTACTTTGACTTAAACTTATTTTGTGTTTCAATCTATCTTCATAGATCTTAACACTAAATTTGTTTCAGTCCATATCCTTTCATTGAAATTTAATTCTCAATGAAACCTTTTAATCAAGTATATAATTACATCATTTATAACCAACTATATGTCACCTACATAAAGTATTATAAATGTGTCTTAGCGCTCCCACTTAATTTCTTGCAAATGCAAGCCTCTTCATCGTCTTTGATGAAATCAAAAACTCTTTGACTATTTCATCTGGTGAAGATTCCAACTCCGCAATACTTACTTCATCCAATTGAAGTTCGTATACCTATCTAGTATTCCACGGACCAGCAAAACTCTTGGTTGTATCTTGTATACACCTTTAATACACACTTCTGTTAAGTAGTGTATTTTGCCATCCTACTAGCATATCTCATAAAAGAAATATGTAGTGATTACTAGAATAATCCACATAGACTATAAGCATTGCTACGGAAGATCTAATCTTATCGTAGTCAACTCTTTGAACTTTGTCGTAAACAATTTTTCGACAAGTCGAGCTTCTTTAAGGATATTTCATCCAAGTCTATAGATCCATTTACTTTCAAAAAGTATTCATCTATTATGGATTTCATGGTGCATGGCCATTTTAACGGAGTCAGGGCCCATCATAACTTCTTTGTTTGTAGTTGGTTTATCATTATTCAAAATTAATCCTTTGTTCACAAATCATTTATTTGATCACAAAGTAAACCATACCTACAAGGTTCAATATGTATTTCGATTTCCATGGCTAAAACACTTTGTAGTCATGGGAGCCATGATCGTCGTGGCCGCTTCCGAAACAAATTCCGATGCTGCGCTACTCTGATCATTATGCTCAGGTTCATAAACCTTATCAAATTATATTGTCCTCCCACTCAAATACTTCACTAGAAACAATTTCTCGGAAATAAGAAACATTGACAAACACTTTTGTCTTTGTCTCGTGGGAAGAATTCCCAATTAAATCTCTGGGATAACCAACAAAGACATTCATCCGATTTTGGTTGTAAACTCTTAGACCAAAATTTAAAGAAAGACTATTAGGGTTTATACCCATACCATAACTCGTATGGTGTCATTTCAACGGATCATGATGATGCTCTATTCAGTGTAAAAGCGGTAGTCACTAAAGCATAATCCACAAAAATATAATGGCGTCATAATATTTTATCTCATCATTAATCCAACAAGGTTTGGATACATATCTCGGATACTATATCATCATTATGATACTCCAAGAAATGTGAGTTGTAGAACAATTTCATAACTCTCTTAGATGTTCGCTAAAACTCGTAATTCAAATATTACCATGATCCAATCATAGATATTTGACTTTTCTATTACGATGATTTCCACTTCATGCTGAAATTTATTTGAATCCATTCAAATGTTTCAAACTTCTTCCTTATTGAATATATCCATATATATACTCAATTCATTGTTGAAAGTTTTCATGAAGTAGAAGAATCTCCCGCACACAACTATGCCCAGTGAACCACATACATCATCATGTATTTTTCCACTAAGTTAGTTGCCCGTTCAACTTTTGGCCTATGAACGGTATTTTAATCATTCTCTTTAGAAAAGATTTGCAAGCGTCAAATGATTCAAAAATCAAGTGACTCCAAAAATCCATTTGCATGGAGTTCCTTCATGCGTTCCTTTCTAACATGACCTAAATGGCGGTTCCACAGATAAGCGGAATTCAAATCATTTGCCTTATGGCATTTTAGCGTCAGTTTTATGTATATGTGTTTCACCATTAAGATTTATAATAACTTATCCATCGTACATGGAGTAATGTCATAATTTGAACAACTCATTGTTTTCATTTGACCAGAGCAAAATAACAATTATTAAGTTCTTTATTATAAATTCTAAGGGCTAGATAGAATGCCAACGATGAACATAATAACACTTTATTTTTGTTCCAGACGTGCATACCTATCATATTCCTTGTTAGTCACTTAGGCCATTGTACTCTTGTATTGCGTTGTTTTGTATGACACTTCATACCAACCAATGTGGTACAAATACCCAAGAATTTTATTGTGTGACCAAATGAGGAATACATCCATAACATGTATATCATTTATATACACCTGAGCTAGACTTTCTAGTCTTTTCTTTCTTTCTTTTTGCCAAAATATCTTTTGCAGTTTCTCTTTTAGCTTTCCTCATTATTCAGAAAAACACTTCAAAATCATTAACTTCTAGATTTGTTGGTCAAATACCAATAACCTTGAGGTTCTTTCTTTGAAGTTGATCATCATATGACAAGTGTTCCAGATTTCACTATTAGTAACTTTGTAATATGATGAACAATTTCACTCATAATTTTATCCATCAATTCATGACAACTTTTTGAGACCATGTCTGTACATGCTAGGCTCATAAAGTTTAACCTTAGTATTTGTATGTGCAAATCTGGCTTGCACCCATTGTAAGCACACGTAGAATCTATAACACCCGATCATCACGTGATGCTTCGATACGACGAGTCTTAGCAACGGTGCATACTAAGGATGATAACTTCATGGATATGCGAATATCGTTAGTGCTCCAATAGTTGGAGGATTGTGACGCCTGGCGTCTTCAACCTTCATACATTCCCATAAAACTTATGAGTTTATGTAGTCTCACCAAATTATATTCTATCATCTTGCAATAAGGTCTTAGATATCACATATATCTCATACCTTGATTATTTCTGAAAACTAAATTTTCAGCTCCTTACTTTTCAAACAGATTTGAACTTCAAGTTTCACGGAGACAAGATAACTTTAGGTACTAATTGAAACCATAGCTCTTTGAATCAACAAAGTGAGTTTCACTAAAAGTTTGCAATAGGACTTAATCAATTCTTGATTCTTTAACAATACGGTACTAATCCGTAAAGTTTCTTATCAGATTTTAACAGTATTTCTATCTCAATAACAAGACTAGCGCATAGTAGTAAACGGATGCCAATACTACAAAATTAATTCAAAATACTACTCAGACTATGTTTATGATAATTAGTTCATGTTTTAATCTAATTACTAATGAACTCCCACTTAATACAACATCCCTCATAGTTGTTAAGTGGTACACGATCCAAATCCACTACATCAAAACCGATCATCACGTGAGATGATGTAGCTTCAATGGTGAACATCAACATGTTGATCATATCATCCATATGACTCGTGTTCAACCTTTCGGTTTCCGTTGTCCCGAGGCCATGTCTGTACATGCTAGGCTCGTCAAGCAAACCCAAGTATTCCGCGTGTGCAACATGGCTTACACCCGTTGTATGTCGAGTTTATCACACCCGATCATCACGAGATGCTTCAAAACGTCGAACAATGCAACGGTGCATACGAGGGAAGAACACTTTATTATCTTGATATTAATGTGAGGGATCATCTTATAATGCTACCGTCGCGATCTAAGCAAAATAAGATGCATAAAGGATTAACATCACATGCAATTCATATGTGATATGATATGGCCCTTTTGTCTTTGCGCCTTTGATCTTCATCTCCAAAGCACGGACATGATCTCCATCATCTTCGGGCATGATCTCCATCATCGTCGGCGTAGCGTCAAGGTTCATGGCGCCGGCTTCATGGTTGTTCACCTCATGTAGCAACTATTACAACTACTTTGAAATACTACTCAACATGAAAATTAAAGACAACCATAAGGCTCCTGCCGGTTGCCACAATACAATAATGATCATCTCATACATATTCATCATCACATTATGGCCATATCACATCACCAAACCCTGCAAAAACAAGTTAGACGTCTCTAATTTGGTTTGCATATTTTACGTGGTTTAGGGTTTTCGAGTGAGATCTAATCTACCTACGAACATGAACCACAACGGTGATACTAGTGTTGTCAATAGAAGAGTAAATTGAATCTTCACTATAGTAGGAGAGACAGACACCCGCAAAGCCACTTATGCAATACAAGTTGCATGTCGAGCGTGGAGCAAATCTCATGAACGCGGTCATGTAAAGTTAGCCCGAGCCGCTTCATCCCACTATGCCACAAAGATGCAAAGTACTCAAACTAAAGACAACATAAGCATCAACGCCCACAAAACCATTGTGTTCTACTCGTGCAACCATCTATGCATAGACACGGCTCTGATACCACTGTAGGATAACGTAGCATAGAAAACAAAAATTTTCCTATCGCGAACACGCAATCCAAGCCAAGATGCAATCTAGAAGACGGTAGCAACGAGGGGATGATCAAGACTAACCCTTGAAGAGATTCCAAAGCCTATAAGAATAGGCTCTTATTGCTGCGGTAGACGATCACTTGCCGCTTGCAAAAGCGCGTAGAAGATCTTGATCACGATCGGTTCCGGCGCCACGAACGGGCAGCACCTCCGTACTCGGTCACACGTTCAGTTGTTGATGAAGACGACGTCCACCTCCCCGTTCCAGCGGGCAGCGGAAGTAGTAGCTCCTCTTGAATCCGACAGCACGACGGCGTGGTGTCGGTGGCGGTGGAGAAATCCGGCGGAGCTTCGCTTAAGCGTGCGGGATATGGTGGAGGAGAGAGAGACCGCTAGGGTTTGGGGAGAGGGGCGCCGGCTAGAGCACCCTTGAGGGGTGCGGCCATGGTGGTGGCTTGAGTGGCCGGCCAGCCCCTCTCTCCCCCTCTTTATATAGGTGGAAGCCCCAAGGCTTAGGTCAAAGAGTCCGAATAAGACCCCAACCAAAACCTTCCAAGTGTCCAAACCTAGGGGGAGTGGGACTCCCCCCTTTCCTTGGTGGGGTGGCCGGCCACCATGGTGGGGAGTCCACTTGGGACTCCTCCTCCCTTAGGTTGGCCGGCCAAGGTGGGTGGAGTCCCTTTGGGACTCCACCTTCCATCCTTATTTCTTCCGGACTTTTCTAGAACCTTCTAGAACCTTCCGTAGAACCTTCCGGATCATTTTAATTCACATAAAATGACTTCCCATATATGAATCTTATTCTCCGGACCATTCCGGAACTCCTCGTGATGTCCGGGATCTCATCCGGGACTCCAAACAAATATTCGAACTCCATTCCATATTCAAGTACTACCATTTCAACATCCAACTTTAAGTGTGTCACCCTACGGTTCGTGAACTATGCGGACATGGTTGAGTACTCACTCCGACCAATAACCAATAGCGGGATCTGGAGATCCATAATGGCTCCCACATATTCAACGATGACTTTAGTGATCGAATGAACCATTCACATACAATACCAATTCCCTTTGTCTCACGATATTTTACTTGTCCGAGGTTTGATCTTCGGTATCACTCTATACCTTGTTCAACCTCGTCTCTTGACAAGTACTCTTTACTCGTACCGTGGTATGTGGTCTCTTATGAACTTATTCATATGCTTGCAAGACATTAGACGACATTCCACCGAGAGGGCCCAGAGTATATCTATCCGTCATCGGGATGGACAAATCCCACTATTGATCCATATGCCTCAACTCATACTTTCCGGATACTTAATCCCACCTTTATAACCACCCATTTACGCAGTGGCGTTTGATGTAATCAAAGTACCTTTCCGGTATAAGTGATTTACATGATCTCATGGTCATAAGGACTAGGTAACTATGTATTGAAAGCTTATAGCAAATAACTTAATGACGAGATCTTATGCTACGCTTAATTGGGTGTGTCCATTACATCATTCATACAATGACATAACCTTGTTATTAATAACATCCAATGTTCATGATTATGAAACTAATCATCCATTAATCAACAAGCTAGTTTAAGAGGCATACTAGGGACTTCTTGTTTGTCTACATATCACACATGTACTAATGTTTCGGTTAATACAATTATAGCATGATATATAAACATTTATCATAAACATAAAGATATAAATAATAACCACTTTATTATTGCCTCTAGGGCATATCTCCTTCAATATGCCTGTGGATTCTCTTGAAATATTCCCTATGAGTACAACTTGTAAGAATAATTATGCTACTGTTATCTATGATAATCCATGCTATTTTGAAAAATGTTATGATAATGCTTTGTTTGTGCCTGATACCGAAATGCATGGTACTAAAGAGTTTTGCTTAGCAAATGTTTATGATAAATCTCTAGATGATGGTCCTATGTTACTTGATAATATTAATTGTACTACTAATGAAAATGGGATTGGAGAAGTCTTGACTTTATCTAGGAGTCCCATATCTTTTGAGATTGATCAATCATCTTGTTATATTATTGATAACGGATGAAACCTACTACCCAGATGGGTAGCTACGCACCCCTCCTCGTACCAACACGTGTCCCTTCAGTCAAGCCTCATTATCCCCTTCCACCTGTGTACTTATACCAGTTAAAAACGATTAGCTCTCCATCGACAAATCAAAAGCGGATTCAGGAGGGATTTCCGTCGACGCCGCTCGGCTTCAACGGACGAATACGAACGGAATCGAGTCTCCCCTCGGAAGGAACCAGCAGCGGCTCGCAGGGCAGGTGCGGCTGTGGCTCGCAGCTCCATCGAGCGGAACAGCTAGTGGAAAGCCTGAGGTAGAGGAGGCGGCCGAATCGGAAGGGGCGACGGCGGCATGTAGGGTCCAGGGCTGATGCGAATTGGAAGCTGGGGCGGTGGAATAGGTGGCGGCGCCGCCCGCCACCACGCCCAAATCAGGATCTCGCCAACACAACCAACACCGGCGCGAGCTCGGGATGCTCCCGTCATGGCCACCGTGAGTCAACTCCAGCTGGTCAAGATAAAAACAGCGAACGGGGTGGGGCGGACACCACGATTCACATAGCCTCCGCGCGAATCCATAGCTACATCGTGCTACAAGCCTACAACAACATCTAGTAGTATGAACAGTAGCGCCCATGAGGTTCCGCGTGCGCGTGCGCTGTAGCGCCCTGGCCTAGAAGCTTGGTCGCTGCACATTGCCACCACCTACCCGGCCGCGCTGCGGATTCGCTGCTTGCGCGCACCCTACTGGCCTCGGCAAGACCGGAATTGGAGGACACGGTCAAATCGCACCACGGCGAGGCCGAGCAGAGGAGCTCGTTGTTCTAGCTGACGCGCGCTCGAGAAGGAGCGGCTGAGCAGCGCAAGTGGAGAGGTAGTTGCGCGTCAGCGAGCACTCGACGACGGCGCTGGTGTTCGAGCGGCGCGCCGTCGTGGGGGAGGAAGTGGACGAACATTTTCTCTCTGGGGCGGCGCGGTTCACCGCGGCCAATTCGCCCCAAATCTGGGGCGATGGAGTAGGTGGCGGCGTTGGGGCTTCATGCGGCGCCGGCCGCCGGGCGACAGTGAGGCCATGTTTAGCGGCGGCGTTGGGGCAGCGGCGACGTTCAAGGGCCAGGGTGGCGGCGTTTAGCGGCCAGAGACGATGCGCGGCGCCCCGCTGGCGGTGGGAGGCGGAGGTATGAGACGAGGTCTGGTCATTCGGCGGTTAGGTGGGATTTTCCTATCCGAAGTTTAAAAACCAATTATTAGATACCAGCTACATAACACGGTCAACGCACGCACAGTACCAAGATGGAATCTCAAAGCAGATCGAATGGTAACCACCGCATGCGTAGCTACCCCTGTGTGTAGCAAATCCACTCTCTTATTGATAAAAGTGGGTTTGAAAGTTTTGATTCCACTATTTTTGGGCTTGATAAAAATTATGTGTTTGTAGATCATGGAAAGCATGCTGTATGTGATAGTTATATTGTTGAGTTTGTTCATGATGCTACTGAAAATTATTATGAGAGAGGAAAATATGGTTGTAGAAATGTTCATGGTACTAAAACACCTCTCTACATGCTGAAAATTTTGAAGTTACTCTTGTTTTATCTTCTTATGCTTGTTGCTTTGTTCTTCATGAATTTATTTGTGTACAAGATTCCTATGCATAGGAAGTGGGTTAGACTTAAATGTGTTTTGAACTTGCTTTTTGATGCTCTCTTTGCTTCAACTCTCATCCTTATGCGAGCATCATTAAAATTGCTGAGCCCATCTTAATGGCTATAAAGAAAGCACTTCTTGGGAGATAACCCATGTCTTTATTTTGCTACTGTTTTGTTGTGTCTTGGAAGTTGTTGCTACTGTAGCAACCTCTCCTTATCATGTTTTTGTGCCAAGTAAAGTCTCTAATAGAAGGTTGATGCTAGATTTGGATTTCTGCGCAGAAACAGATTTCTATCTGTCACGAATTTGAGTAGGTCTCTGTAGGAACTCTGGTGCTTCTTCCTTTTGTGTTGGGCCTCCAAGAGCAGAGGTTTGTAGAACAGCAGCAAGTTTTCCCTTAAGTGGATCACCCAAGGTTTATCGAACTCGGGGAGGAAGAGGTCAAAGATATCCCTCTCAAGCAACCCTGCAATCACGATACAAGAAGTCTCTTGTGTCCCCAACACACCTAATACACTTGTCGATGTATAGGTGCACTAGTTCGGCGAAGAGATAGTGAAATACAAGTAGTATGGATGTATATGAGTGGTAATAGTAATCTGAATAAAATATGGCAGCGAGTAAACATGCAACAGAACAGTAAATAAGCGGAGATTCGATGTGTGGAAACAAGGCCTAGGGATCATACTTTCACTAGTGGACACTCTCAACATTGATCACATAATAAATAATAACTTCTCTCATTTGTGCTACATATACTCTTGTTTGATAATGAACACCATTCGTTGCGTAGGATTACACGAACCCTCAATGCCGGAGTTAACAAGCTCCACAACATTCGATATTCATGTTTAAGTAACCTTAGAGCATAATAGATCTTTGCAAAATAAACCGAGTACTAACATAGCATACACACTGTCACCATTACACTATGAAAGGGGGAATAGATCACATCAATACTATCATAGCGATAATCAACTCCATAACCTACAAGAGATTATGATCATAATCTACGACAAGAACTACACGATGCACACACTGTCACCATTACACCATGCAGGAGGAATAGACTACTTTAATAACATCACATGAGTAGCACATAACTAGTAGCGATACAAAGCTCATCATATGGATCTCAATCATGTAAAGCAGCTCATGAGATCATTGTATTGGAGTACAGAGAGAGAGATTAACCACATAGCTACGGTAGAGCCCTCAGCCTCGGGGGAGAACTACTCCCTCCTCATCATGGGAGACAGCGATGGCGATGAAGATGGCGGTGGTGTCGATGGAGATGGCTCCGGGGGCAATTCCCCATCCCGGCAGGGTGCCGGAACAGAGACTTCTGTCCCCCGAATTGGAGTTTCGCGATGTGGCGGCGCCCTGGAGTCTTTCTGGAGTTTCGTCAATCCGTGTCGAAGTTTTAGGTCACGACGGCTTAAATAGGCGAAGAGTCGGAGTCGGAAGAGTCCCGAGGGGCCCACCCCATAGGGTGGGGTGACCACCCTCCAGGCCGCGCCGGCCTATTGGGAGGAGGCCCTGGGCCTCCCCCTGGCTTGCCCTTCTGGCTCCGTGAGTCTTCCGATGAAATAGAATTTCTGTAATTTTTCTGGATTTTTCCGAGCACTTTGGTTTTTGGGCCTTTTCTGCAATAAACAGACATAATAAACAGAAACTGGCACTGTGGCATCTTGTTAATAGGTTAGTCCAATAAATGCCATAATATGATATAAAGTGCAAGCAAACCATGTAGGTATTGTCATAAAACAAGCATGGAACATCAGAAATTATAGATACGTTGGAGACGTATCAGCATCCCCAAGCTTAGTTCCTACTCGTCCTCGAGTAGGTAAACGATAAAAAGAATAATTTCTGAAGTGACATGCTACCAACATAATCTTAATCATACTATTGTAAAGCATATGAGATGAATGCAGCGATTCGAAGCAATGTTAATGCAATGAGTAAACAATTGAATCATATAGCAAAGACTTTTCATGAATAGTACTTTCAAGACAAGCATCAATAAGTCTTGCATAAGAGTTAACTCATAAAGCAATAAATTCAAAGTAAAGGCATTGAAGCAACACAATGGAAGATTAAGTTTCAGCGGTTGCTTTCAACTTGTAACATGTATATCTCATGGACAGTTGTCAATGCAAAGCAATATAACCAGTGCAATATGCGAGTATGTAAGAATCAATGCACAGTTAACACAAGTGTTTGCTTCTTGAGATGGGAGGAAATAGGTAGACTGACTCAACATAAAAGTAGAAGAATGGCCCTTCGACGAGGGAAGCATCGATTGCTATATTTGTGCTAGAGCTTTTATTTTGAAAACATAAAGAGAGCATAAAAATAAAGTTTTGAGAGGTGTTTGTTGTTGTCAACGAATGGTAGCGGGTACTCTAACCCCCTTGCCAGACAAACCTTCAAAGAGCGGCTCCCATTTTATTTTATTTTTGGGTGGCACTCCTTCCAACCTTTCTTTCACAAACCATGGCTAACCGAATCCTCGGGTGCCTGCCAACAATCTCATACCATGAAGGAGTGCCTTTTTATTTTAGTTTTATTATGATGACACTCCTCCCCACCTTTGCTTTCTCAAGCCATGGCTAACCGAATCCTTCGGGTGCCGTCCAACAATCACATACCATGGAGGAGTGTCTATTTTTGTTAATTAATTTGGGACTGGGAATCCCATTGCCAGCTCTTTTTGCAAAATTATTGGATAAGCGGATGAAGCCACTAGTCCATTGGTGAAAGTTGCCCAACAAGATTGAAAGATAAACACCACATACTTCCTCATGAGCTATAAAACATTGACACAAATAAGAGGTAATAACTTTTGAATTGTTTAAAGGTAGCACTCAAGCAATTTACTTTGGAATGGCGGAGAAATACCATGTAGTAGGTAGGTATGGTGGACACAAATGGCATAGTGGTTGGCTCAAGGATTTGGATGCATGAGAAGTATTCCCTCTCGATACAAGGCTTAGGCTAGCAAGGTTATTCGAAACAAACACAAGGATGAACCGGTGCAGCAAAACTCACATAAAAGACATATTGTAAACATTATAAGACTTTACACCGTCTTCCTTGTTGTTCAACCCAATACTAGAAATTATCTAGAGCTTAGAGAGACCAATTATGCAAACCAAATTTTAGCAAGCTCTATGTATTTCTTCATTAATAGGTGCAAAGTATATGATGCAAGAGCTTAAACATGAGCACAACAATTGCCAAGTATCAAATTATTCAAGACATTCTACCAATTACTACATGTAGCATTTCCCGTTTCCAACCATATAACAATTAACGAAGCAGTTTCAACCTTCGCCATGAACATTAAAAGCTAAGAACACATGTGTTCATACGAACCAGCGGAGCGTGTCTCTCTCCCACACAAGCATTTATTCAAACAAAAACAAAAACAAAAACAAACAGACGCTCCAAGTAAAGTACATAAGATGTGACCGAATAAAAATATAGTTTCAAGAGAAGAAACCTGATAAATTGTCGATGAAGAAGGGGATGCCTTGAGCATCCCCAAGCTTAGACGCTTGAGTCTTCTTTAAATATGCATGGATGAACCACCGGGCATCCCCAAGCTTAGACTTTTCACTCTTCTTGATCGTAGTATATCATCCTCCTCTCTTGACCCTTGAAAACTTCCTCCACACCAAACTCAAAACAACTCATTAGAGGGTTAGTGCATAATCAAAGACTCACATGTTCAGAGGTGACACAATCATTCTTAACACTTCTGAACATTGCACAAAGCTTCTGAAAGTTAATGGAACAAAGAAATCCATCCAACACAGCAAAAGAGGCAATGCGAAATAAAAGGCAGAATCTGTCAAAACAGAACAGTCCGTAAAGACGAATTTTAAAATGGCACCAGACTTGCTCAGATGAAAATGCTCAAATTGAATGAAAGTTGCGTACATATCTGAGGATCGCTCACGTAAATTGGCATAATTTTCTGAGTTACCTACAGAGAATTAGGCCCAGATTCGTGACAGCAAGAAATCTGTTTCTGCGCAGTAATCCAAATCTAGTATGAACCTTACTATCAAAGACTTTACTTGGTACAACAATGCAACAAAACTAAGATAAGGAGAGGTTTCTACAGTAGTAACAACTTCCAAGACACAAATACAAAATAAAAGTACTGTAGCAAAATAAACACATGGGTTATCTCCCAAGAAGTTCTTTCTTTATAGCCATTAAGATGGGCTCAGCAGTTTTAATGATGCACTCGCAAGAAATAAGAGTTGAGGCAAAAGAGAGCATCAAGAAGCAAATTAAAAACACATTTAAGTCTAACCCACTTCCTATGCAAAGGAATCTTGTACACAAATGAATTCATGAAGAACAAAGTGACAAGCATAAGAGGATAAAACACGAGTAACTTCAAGATTCTCAACATAAAGAGGGGAAACTTAATATTATTAAGATGCCTATAACCATGTTTCCCTCTCTCATAATAACTTTCAGTAGCATCATTGATGAAATCCACAATATACCCGTCACTTAAAACATTCTTATCATGGTTCATGTGCATAGAAGTATCATTAATTTTGGCATAAGAAGAGTTCTTCTCATTAATAGTAATTGGAGCAAGATTATTATCAAGAATTTGAACATGGTAAACAAGTTGCATATTAAGGGAATTGTTTTTGGCAATCCAATCATAACTATGACAAGTTTCATAAGGATAATTATAACCTATATCATAGCATTCTTTATAATAATCATCAAAGGTCGGAGGCACAGTGTCATCATAAGAAATAGAATAGTTATCTTTCACAGTCGGTTTATCTGTGACCATACCATCATTGTTATTAGAAGGAGATGTATCAAACACATAATGATCAGTAGCAAAAGGATTTTCAAACACCCCTTCCCCAAGCTTAGAGCTTTCTATATCATTATGGGAGGAAGCATGGATAGCACTGATACTATCGCAATTATTATCATCATCATTTTCAGAATTAGTTTCCCAGAGATTTGCAATATCAAAAGTAGTGTGCTCATTCAAATCATGATCACTAATGTATGTAAAGGGCATAGGAAGATCATTGTATTCAGATTCATTATCATAATAATCATTAGGAGCAACATACTTACGGTTACCTAGCGTTATCTCATTCACGCGGGGATATGCCGTTACCTCTTTCTTTTTATTCTCCTTCTTCTTCTTCTTCTTCTTCTTCTTCTTCTTCTTCTTCTTCTTCTTCTTCTTCTTCTTCCCTTCTTCTTCTTCTTCGTTTCTTCTTCTTCTTCTTTTCCTTCTCCTCGTTCCCTTCTTTAGGAGGAAGAGGCTTGAAGGGTGGCTTGTCCGCATAACCTGATTTACTTTCAGAAACAATAGAAGAAACTTGGGAGGATCCCTCCTTTTCATTAATTAGTTGAAAACACACAACGGTCCTATCATATTTTGGCAAGGTGTCATCTTCTAAAATATTTTGTATGTAAGTGTTTGTATGGCTATTATCAATGCAATAAGAAAAACACCCATGCAGGACATCATCAATATCAAGATCACTCATATGTAACAAAGAGATTTTTCTTGAGAGCTCTTCACACCACAAAAATAAAGTAAGTTCATCATGCTGATTAGGAGTAATTTCATCATCACAATACAAATTTGCAGCACTCATTGGGTTCAAATTATCATTGGAGGAGCATTGAAAATTAAAATGACCCACTCCATGGCAAAGTTCACAAATAAAAGGATAGAGGGCACACACTTTTTTACCTAGATCATCTAGAGCCCTAAACCACTTTCTAGTTCTTTCATTAATATGATGGATACAATATTCATCTTTGATTTGATTAATTCCACAAGGTCTATGCATTCCACAAAAATTAACATGCTTATAGGAAATAGCATTCTTAGGAGTTTGAGCATGCTTATTGCAATCATTAACAACAATTTCATTTTTCATGCAAGCCTCTTTAAAAGGTTCATGATACTTATCAAAATTCTTCTTAGGCAATTCAAAATGAGAAGCAAAGGCTTTATAAAGATTTGCAATAACTTGAGAGTCAAGACCATAGGTAGCACTCATATTTCGAAATTCATCAGTATTCATAAAAGTTTCAATGCATTCATAATCATAATTTATACCTGACTCTTTACCTTTGTCGTTCTCCCAATCTTCAGCGTTCTCCTGAATCCGATTAAGAAGGTCCCATTTAAACTCTTCTTTATTGCGCGTGAATGATCCAGAACAAGTAGTATCCAGCAAGGTTTTATCCTGAAAAGAAAGTCTTGCATAGAAATTATCAATCATAACATTACCAGGAAGCTCATGATTGGGGCATTTGAGCATTAAGGACTTCAATCTCTCCCATGCTTGGGCAATACTCTCTCCATCATGAGGCCAGAAATTATATATACGGTTTCGATCTTTGTGAATTTCACTTGGAGGATAGAACTTAGAATAAAATAGAGGCACAATATCCTTCCAATCAAGAGAGCGCCCGTCCTTCAGCAGTTTATACCAATGCGCCGCTTTACCAGATAGCGACATAACAAATAATTTCTTCCTAACTTCATCCATTGAAATACCTGCACACTTGAATAATCCGCATAATTCATGCAAAAACAGTAAATGATCTTCAGGATGAACAGTTCCATCCCCTTCATAGCGGTTATCCATAACACGTTCAATAATTTTCATAGGTATCTTGTAAGGAATACTTTCAGTAGGTGGATTTAAAATGTCACAAGCATCATTAGAGTTATCGCATATGGGAGATAAAGTATTATCAGAGAAAATTTTCTCCCCTAAAGATGGGAGGCTAAAAAGATCACATAAACTAGCTTCCCCAAGCTTAGACTTCTCCATAGCATTAGCAGTAATTGCATTCATACTAATAACATTGCTACTAGCATGCAAATAAGGTTCCATAGGTTTTTTAATTTTTGTATCAAACAATTCTAAATCAGGAAAAAGATTAAAAAGCTCACTAATTTTTTTGTTGTTTTCCATTATGCCTAACTAGTGAAAATAAAAACAAGAAACAAAAAGATGCAATTGCAGGATCTAAAGGAAATAGCTTCGAGTACTTACAACGGCGCCGGAAAATAGCTTAGTAGCCGAGATCCGGAGTGTGAGTACCTTTTACCTTTCCTCCCCGCAACGGCGCCAGAAAATAGCTTGATGTCTACGGGTGCTTCTATTCTTGTAGACAGTGTTGGGCCTCCAAGAGCAGAGGTTTGTAGAACAGCAGCAAGTTTTCCCTTAAGTGGATCACCCAAGGTTTATCGAACTCAGGGAGGAAGAGGTCAAAGATATCCCTCTCAAGCAACCCTGCAATCACGATACAAGAAGTCTCTTGTGTCCCCAACACACCTAATACACTTGTCAAATGTATAGGTGCACTAGTTCGGCGAAGAGATAGTGAAATACAAGTAGTATGGATGTATATGAGTGGTAATAGTAATCTGAATAAAATATGGCAGCGAGTAAACATGCAACAGAACAGTAAATAAGCGGAGATTCGATGTGGAAACAAGGCCTAGGGATCATACTTTCACTAGTGGACACTCTCAACATTGATCACATAATAAATAATAACTTCTCTCATTTGTGCTACATATACTCTTGTTTGATAATGAACACCATTCGTTGCGTAGGATTACACGAACCCTCAATGCCGGAGTTAACAAGCTCCACAACATTCGATATTCATGTTTAAGTAACCTTAGAGCATAATAGATCTTTGCAAAATAAACCGAGTACTAACATAGCATACACACTGTCACCATTACACTATGAAAGGGGGAATAGATCACATCAATACTATCATAGCGATAATCAACTCCATAACCTACAAGAGATTATGATCATAATCTACGACAAGAACTACACGATGCACACACTGTCACCATTACACCATGCAGGAGGAATAGACTACTTTAATAACATCACATGAGTAGCACATAACTAGTAGCGATACAAAGCTCATCATATGGATCTCAATCATGTAAAGCAGCTCATGAGATCATTGTATTGGAGTACAGAGAGAGAGATTAACCACATAGCTACGGTAGAGCCCTCAGCCCAGGGGAGAACTACTCCCTCCTCATCATGGGAGACAGCGATGGCGGTGAAGATGGAGGTGGTGTCGATTGAGATGGCTCCGGGGGCAATTCCCCGTCCGGCAGGGTGCCGGAACAGAGACTTCGTCCCCCGAATTGGAGTTTCGCGATGTGGCGGCGCCCCTGGAGTCTTTCTGGAGTTTCGTCAATCCGTGTCGAAGTTTTAGGTCACGACGGCTTAAATAGGCGAAGAGTCGGAGTCGGAAGAGTCCCGAGGGGCCCACCCCATAGGGTGGGGTGACCACCCTCCAGGCCGCGCCGGCCTATTGGGAGGAGGCCCTGGGCCTCCCCCTGGCTTGCCCTTCTGGCTCCGTGAGTCTTCCGATGAAATAGAATTTCTGTAATTTTTCTGGATTTTTCCGAGCACTTTGGTTTTTGGGCCTTTTCTGCAATAAACAGACATAATAAACAGAAACTGGCACTGTGGCATCTTGTTAATAGGTTAGTCCAATAAATGCCATAATATGATATAAAGTGCAAGCAAACCATGTAGGTATTGTCATAAAACAAGCATGGAACATCAGAAATTATAGATACGTTGGAGACGTATCAGAGACTCAGAAAAATCTGCCAATTTTCATGCGTGTTCCTCAGATATGTACGCAACTTTCATTAGTTTTAAGTTTTCTGATTTGAGCAACGGAAGTACCTCTTAAAAATTTGTCTTTACTGGCTGTTCTGTTTTGGCAGATTCTATCTCTGTTTTTTTTGCATTGTCTCTTGTGGACTTTAAGTAAGGCTTTCTAGACGTGGAGAGCTGTAGCTAATGTTTTATTGAGTTCTTGCAATGTGTCACTACATGACCAAAGTGGATTAAAGTTTTTGAGTACTAACCCCTCTAATGAAGTTTATGAGAAGTTTGGTGTGGAGAAGTTTTCAAGGGTCAAGAGAGGAGGATGATATATGATCAAGAAGAGTGAAAAGTCTAAGCTTGGGGATGCCCCGTGGTTCATCCCTGCATATTTCAAGAAGACTCAAGCGTCTAAGCTTGGGGATGCCCAAGGCATCCCCTTCTTCATCAACAACTTATCAGGTCACTTCTAGTGAAACTATATTTTTATTCAGTCACATCATATGCGCTTTACTTGGAGCGTCTGTGTGCTTTTATTTTTGTTTGTGTTTGAATAAATTCGGATCCTAGCAATCTTTGTGTGGGAGAGAAACACGCTCCGCTTTTTCATATGAACACTGATGTTCTTAGCTTTATTTTAATGTTCATGGCGGAGTTGAAAACCGTTGCACTTATTGATATTTGGTTGGAAACAGAAAATGCTTCATATTGTTTTGAATAATTTGATACTTGGCAATTGTTTTGAGCTCTCAAGTAGATCATGTTTAAGATCTTGCATCATGTAGTTTAAACCTATTAGTGGAGAACTACCGTAGAGCTTGTTGAAATTTGGTTTGCATGATTGGTCTCTCTAAGGTCTAGATATTTTCTGGTAAAAGTGTTTGAGCAACAAGGGAGACAATGTAGAGTCTTATAATGCTTGCAATATGTTCTTATGTAAGTTTTGCTGTACCGGTTCATACTTGTGTTTGCTTCAAACAACCTTGCTAGCCAAAGCCTTGTACTGAGAGGAAATGCTTCTCGTGCATCCAAAACCTTGAGCCAAAACCTATGCCATTTGTGTCCACCATATCTACCTACTATGTGGTATTTCCTGCCATTCCAAGTAAATACTTCATGTGCTACCTTTGAACAATTCAAAATCTATTATCTCTTATTTGTGTCAATGTTTTATAGCTCATGAGGAAGTATGTGGTGTTTTATCTTTCGATCTTGTCATTTACTTCTGACAGACTTTCACAATGGACTAGTGGCTCATCCGCTTATCCAATAATTTTGCAAAAAGAGCTGGCAATGGGGTTCCCAGCCCCAATTAATTAACTTGCATTAATAATTCTCTTCACATGTTTTGCCCTGATTTATCAGTAAGCAACTTAATTTTGCAAATAGACACTCCTTCATGGTATGAGAATGTTGGAAGGCACCCGAGGATTCGGTTAGCCATGGCTTGTGTAAGCAAAAGGTTGGGAGGAGTGTCATCTAATAAATAAAACTAAAATACATGTGTAAACAAAAGAGAAGAGGGATGATCTACCTTGCTGGTAGAAATAACGTCCTTCATGGGAGCCGCTCTTGAAAGTCTGGTTGATGAGGTAGTTAGAGTACCCGCTACCATTCGTTGACAACAACAAACACCTCTCAAAACTTTACCTTTATGCTCTCTATATGATTTCAAAACTTAAAAAGCTCTAGCACATGATTTAATCCCTGCTTCCCTCTGCGAAGGGCCTTTCTTTTACTTTATGTTGAGTCAGTTTACCTACTTCCTTCCATCTTAGAAGCAAACACTTGTGTCAACTGTGCATTGATTCTTACATACTTGCTTATTTGCATTCATCATATTACTTTGTGTTGACAAATATCCATGAGATATGCATGTTGAAAGTTGAAAGCAATTGCTGAAACTTAAATCTTCCTTTGTGTTGCTTCAATGCCTTTACTTTGAATTTATTGTTTTATGAGTTAACTCTTATGCAAGACTTTTTGATGCTTGTCTTGAAAGTACTATTCATGAAAAGTTTTGCTATATGTTATCTATTTATTAGCAAACTATAGATCGTTGCCTTGAGTCACTTCGTTCATCTCATATGCTTTGCAATAGTATGATTAAGATTATGTTGGTAGCATGTCACTTCAGAAATTATTCTTTTTATCGTTTACCTACTCGAGGGCGAGTAGGAACTAAGCTTGGGGATGCTTGATACGTCTCCAATGTATCTATAATTTCTGATGTTCCATGCTTGTTTTATGACAATACCTACATGTTTTGCTCACACTTTATAATGTTTTTATGCGTTTTCCGGAACTAACCTATTAACAAGATGCCAGTTCCTGTTTTCTGCTGTTTTTGGTTCCAGAAAGGCTGTTCGGGCAATATTCTCGGAATTCGACGAAACGAAGACCCAATATCTTATTTTCCCGGAAGGTTCCAGAACACCGAAGGAGAGTCGGAGGCGGGCCAGGGGGCCACCACACCACACCTGGGCGCGGGCCCAGGCCTGGCCGCGCCGCCAGGTGGGGAGGGCGCCCTGGTGCCCCTCCTGCTCCGCCTCTTCGCCTATATAACCCCTTTCGACCTAAAAACGCGATACCAATTGACGAAACTCCAGAAAGACTCCAGGGGCGCTGCCGCCATCGCGAAACTCCGTTTCGGGACAGACCTCCGGCACGCCGCCGACGAGGAAGTGCCCCGGAAGCCATCTCCATCGATGCCACCGCCTCCATCATGCTCCGTGAGTAGTTCCCCTATGGACTACGGGTTCTAGCTGTAGCTAGTTGGTATTCTCTCCCCCATGTACTTCAATACAATGATCTCATGAGCTGCCTTACATGATTGAGATCCATCTGATGTAATCGGTGTTGTGTTTGTTGGGATCCGATGAATTGTTACATTATGATCAGTCTATCTATAAAGTTTGTGAAGTTATTGTTGCTGCAATCTTGTTGTGTTTAATGCTTGTCATTAGGGCCCGAGTGGCATGATCTTAGATTTAAGCTCTATAATTATTGCTTAGATTGTATCTACAAGTTGTTTGCACATGTCTATGTCCGGAACCCGAGGCCCCAGTGACAAAATTGGGATAACTGGAGGGGAAGGCTTAGATATGAGGATCACATGTTTTCACGGAGTGTTAATGCTTTGCTCCGGTGCTCTATTAAAAGGAGTACCTTAATTTCCAGTAGATTCCCTAGAGGCCCGGCTGCCACCGGCTGGTAGGACAAAAGATGTTATACAAGTTTCTCATTGCGAGCACGTATGACTATATATGGAAAACATGCCTACATGATTAATAGACTTGATGTTCTGTCTTAATGCTATTTCAATCCTATCAATTGCACAACTATAATTTGTTCACCCAACACTTGTTATTGGAGAGTTACCACTAGTGTAGATAGCTGGGAACCCCGGTCCATCTCTCATCATCATATACTCGTTCTTTATGTCATTGGAAGTAGTATTAACTATTTTCTGGTGCCATTGCCTCTGTTACTATTGCTGCTGTGTTACTGTTACTATTGCTCTCATATTATTGCTGCTTTCACATCACCCCGTTACTAGTGCTTTTCCAGGTGCAGCTGAATTGACAACTCAGTTGTTAAGGCTTATAAGTATTCTTTACCTCCCCTTGTGTCGAATCAATAAATTTGGGTTTTACTTCCCTCGAAGACTGTTGCGATCCCCTATACTTGTGGATTATCAGCTGCCAAGCCAAACTCAAAGAAAATCCTTGCCTACCTCGGATGCAAACCAACTCCCGCTCCTAGTTCATCGAAGCCGGAGGTCAAGTAGACCACCTTGTCTTCTCTTTTGTTTTATCTCTCTTTTGATGCTGTCGCCATAGTAGTTTTGGCGACAACCTAGCTCCAGTAGTTCATTAGGGACCTTCCTTTTGTAATATCCATGTAAACACTTTGAAAATCAATGGAAATCTATTTTTGCTTGATGATTGATGTCGAAACTTTTATTTCCAGTTGATTTTTGATAACTACACTTCAACTCCTCGTCCTTCCGATGCTTTTCCTGCTTCATCCTATTCGAAGAAAACTCCTGTCGCTGATGGACTTATTGAAGATTCCTCGAGTAAGGGTTCAGCACAAGACTTGGAAGAACTTCGCCAACAACTTCAGTCTATGAAGAAGCAAGCACTTGTAATAATGGAGCAATCTCGAAAATCATCAGAGAGGGAAAAACTTGCGCTTCAACGGCTCAAGATGCTATAGCTCTGAAAGAAGCCACGGTTTCTGAGGCTGCCGAAGCTTCTTCTCGAGAGAATTACATGCTTCAACTGATGAATGACTCCAGCTTGGATATGACAGGTATACTTCATTCACTTGATCGTACTTGATTTTATTCTTGCTGTTTATCCTTCTTTGCTAACTCCTCCGTTGAAACAGGTTCTTTTTTGGACAACGCTGCCGAGGATCAACGTGTTGAAGCTCGATCCAACGTGCTTCTCAAACTTGCATTGAGCATGGTTCTAATTTTTGGGTTACGCTGAACGTACCCGCCAAATCGTGAGATTTCAAGATCGCGCAGTCAGTGATTTTCTCGACTTCTGCACAAGGACCTTGTCCTTAGTTTATAGCACCATGTTCCCGCGCAACAAGATGCCGGAAACCCTTCCTGCTCTGATGGACAAGTTTCGGGATGCCCCTCGAATCCATGGCTTTGTGCGGGCCCAATTATCTGCT
This sequence comes from Lolium multiflorum, assembly GCA_030979885.1. NCBI lineage: Eukaryota > Viridiplantae > Streptophyta > Magnoliopsida > Poales > Poaceae > Lolium > Lolium multiflorum. The sequence goes on from CM061753.1 coordinate 191,643,491, forward strand.
GGCGCGAGATTTGCTATGATGATGATACAAATCTGCTATCCGAAGTTAAACATGAGTCGAATTGTCGCCAAGTGCCTGGCCAAGATGTCGAAAAGGAAAAAGGACATTGGCAAAATTGATGATGTTGTGACCCCTGTAGCAGAAGAGATGATGGATGAACTTCTTCGGATGGACGCTGAGTTCTTCGTGAAAGGCAGCTATGCTGAACATAGTACTCGTGCTGCAAATAATGAGCGAATAACCATAGATGATATACTAGGCAGCAAGTGAGAGTTTTTCCTTTATTTTGTCGAATTTTCTCAGTAGTTGCATCTTGTATGTTGTGAACATAATCTATATTGTAAAGCTTGGATATATTTTCTTATTTTTTCTCGTCAAGCCCCGCGTTTCGGTAGCTGATGTCTATACTTTTATTTGTGCTTGCGAGGTTTTTAAACCTAAGAAAATAAATTTACTGAATGTATGCTGTATTTGCGGGTGATAGCCCCCGGTGTATCGTTAACCTGTAGTTATCTCTTGTTTGGCGAACTATTTTTCTGCCGAGGCAAATAACTATATTGCGCAGGAAGTTATATACTTTGTTTATGAGCCCCCGGGCCTGTCGACGATAAAAATATAGGTCATCAATATCTTTATTATATTGCAGCACCGCGAGCCCGCCTCATTAAAAACCTTTTCAGCCCCACTCGGTGCCCTGAAAAGGAAAAGAGTGCGTCTGGAAGCTCGCGGGCGTTTCAGTACATTGTATGCTTACAAGGAGGACTATATTTCGACTCTAGGCATAGAAACGCCTGAGTTGCGCCACGTTCCAAGGATTTGGCTCGGCGACTCCTGTCTTCTTGTCCTTGATTCTGTATGCTCCTCCTTCGATTACTTCTGTGACGATGTAAGGGCCGAGCCACGGCGACTCGAGTTTCTCATGGCTTTTTTGTGTGAGCCGAAGAACTAAGTCGCCTACCTGGAAGGATCTTGGTCGCAAACGTTGATAATTTTTCAAGTCCTGTTGGTACTTGGTGACTCGGGACAATACTTCATCGCGAGCTTCATCGAGTGCATCGACATCGTCCTCCAGAGCTTTTCTTGAAGCTTCTTCCTCATATTCCGTTACTCTTGGAGAGTTATGCTCTATTTCTATCGGCAGCACTGCCTCAGCTCCATGGACCCGTAAAGAGTTTCCTGTGTCGCTGTATTTGGTGTTGTTCGAATACTCCATAACACACTGGGCAACTCCTCTGGCCAGGTGTGTCGAGCTTTTTCCAATGGTGCTAGCAGACGTTTCTTGATTCCATTGCATATGGTACCGTTTGCTTTCTCGACTTGACCATTGGTTTGCGGGTGCGCCACGGAGGCAAAGTGTAGTTTTATGCCTACCTCTGCACAATATGCCTTGAATTCATTGGATGTGAAATTACTGCCATTGTCCGTGACGATGCTAGGGACGCCAAATCGAAAAACGATACTTTTCACGAACTTGACTGCTGATGCCGCGTCTGGTGAATTTATCGGCTTTGCTTCTATCCACTTCGTGAACTTGTCGACAGCTACGAGCATATACTCGTATCCTCCTGGCGAAGCTTTGTGCAATTTTCCCACCATATCAAGACCCCATTGAGCAAAAGGCCATGACAGCGGTATTGGCATAAGCTCTGCTGCCGGAGAATGAGGTTTTGCGGCAAATCTTTGGCACGCGTCACAAGTGCGTACTATGTCCTTTGCATCCTCAATTGCCGTTAACCAATAGAACCCTGCTCTGAAAACCTTGGCTGCTATAGCTCGACTGCTTGCGTGGTGTCCGCACACTCCTTCGTGTACATCCTTCAGAATTAACCTCCCTTGCTCAGGTGTGACGCATCGTTGTAATACTCCCGAGATACTTCGTTTATACAGCTCTCCTTTTACCACAGTAAAGGCTTTGGATCGCCTGATAACTCGCCTTGCTTCAACTGGATCATCGGGTAGTTCCTTTCTCAAAATATATGCTATGTACGCTTGCATCCATGGAATCTGTATCATCATTACTACTTCAGGTTCATCCTCTTCTGATGATATTTCTTTAGCCCCCGAGGGTTTCTTTTCCTTCTCCTTCTTCTGCTGTTTCTTCGGCTTGGTTGATCTCTCAGATATCTCTTCCCAAAACACACCAGGTGGTATTGCGAGACATTGCGACCCGATGTTTGCAAGAACATCGGCTTCATCATTACTTAGCCTGCTGATGTGATTTACCTCGCATCCATCAAACAGCTTCTCGAGCTCATTATACACCTCCTTGTATGCTATCATGCTATCATTGACTGCGTCGCATTGATTCATGACTTGTTGAGCCACCAATTGCGAGTCGCCAAAGATTTTTAATCGAGTTGCGCCACAAGCCTTCGCCATCTTCATCCCATGTATAAGAGCTTCATATTCTGCCTCGTTGTTAGACGCGTTTGGAAACGTCATCCGCAAAACATACTTCAATTTATCGCCTTGTGGTGATATCAGTATCACGCCTGCTCCTGCTCCCTCTAATCTCTTGGACCCGTCGAAGTTCATAGTCCAGGTTCTCGATAAATCCGGGGGTCCCGTATTTTGTAACTCCATCCACTCTGCGATGAAGTCTGGTAGAATTTGCGACTTTATTGCTTTTCTTTTTTCGTACGTGATGTCCCGAGGGGAAAGCTCTATTCCCCACAGGGAGACACGACCCGTAGCTTCTGGATTGTTTAGTATATTGGATAAGGGCGCCTCATTGACCACTATTATCGGATGCGCCGAAAAATAGTGTCGCAGTTTTCTTGCGGTTGTAAAAACCCCATACGCTAACTTCTGGTACTGTGGGTACCGTTGTTTGGAAGGCGATAAAACTTCGCTGACGAAATATACCGGCCGTTGCACTCCATGGAGTTTTCCTTCTTCTTCCCTTTCGACCACAAGCACTGTGCTAACCACCTGAGGTGTGGCTGCGATATATAACAGGAGAGGCTCCTTCTCCTTTGGTGCCACCAAGATTGGTGGTGTCGAGATTGTGCGCTTGAGATCCTCGAAAGCTCTGTCCGCTTCGTCGTTCCATTGAAATTTATCGCCTTGCTTGATCAACGCGTTGAACGGTAATGCCTTTCTCCTAGCCTGGCGACGAATCTGCTCAAAGCTGCGACTCGCCCAGTAACTGTTGTATTTATTTTAACTTTGTTGGCTTCCTCATTGTTACGATGGCTTGGATTTTCTCTGGATTGGCCTCGATCCCTCTTGCTGAAACTAGGAACCCGAGAAGTTCTCCCGCAGGAACACCAAAGGAGCACTTTGTCGGGTTCAACTTAAGGCAGAACTTGTCAAGGTTGTCGAAAGTTTCCTTCAGATCCTCGATCAAGGTTGACCCCTTTTTTGTTGTTATGACGACATCGTCAATATATACTTGTACATTTTTACCAATCTGTGTTGCAAGACACTTCTGCATCATCCGCTGATATGTTGCTCCCGCGTTTTTCAGACCAAAAGGCATTGTTCTATAGCAGAACACACCATAAGGTGTTATAAAAGCTGTTTTGACCTCGTCGTCTTCTTTTAGTCTGATCTGGTTATATCCAAGAAGGAAAGATGTTCACATCCTGCCGTGGAATCGATAATTTGATCGATCCTCGGGAGGGGAAAGTGATCCTTTGGACAATGTTTATTTAGACACGTGAAGTCGACGCACATGCGAAGGACTTTCGTGTTTTTCTTCGGGACCAGCACTGGATTAGCTACCCATGTGGCCTCCGTGTGTATTTCTTTGATAAAGCCAGCTTCTCTGAGTCGATTGATTTCTGACAGCATAGCCTTGCGGATTGGCTCCGAAAAATGCCGCAAGGGTTGTCTGATTGGTTTAGCCACTGGATCCAAATTAAGGTGGTGCTCGGCAAGTTCCCTGGGTACTCCTGGCATGTCAGCTGGACACCATGCGAAGATTTCCCAGCGCTCACGGAGGAACTCGATGAGCGTGCTTTCCTATGCGAGATCCATGTTTGTTGCGATGGATGTCGTTTTCTTGGGATCTGTCGGGTGAATCTGGACTTCCTTAGAATCCTTAGTAGTGTCGAAGGTTGGTTCCCTGAGTGGCCTCCCTGAATCCGGCAACACATCATAATCCGTTGTTAACTTTGATGCCATGTATTCTGCATGCATCCCGAAAGTTTCTGACAGTCGATGAAAGTCCTTGTCGCATTTATCAGCTAGCGCAAAACTGCCTTTTACTGTAATTGGTCCCTTGGGTCCAGGGAGCCTCCATAGCAGGTACGTATAATGTGGTACCGCCATAAACCTGGCATACGCTGGTCGCCCCAATAAAGCATGATACTGTGACGGGAAATCCACGACTTCGAACTCTAGTCTCTATCCTGTAGTTTTCTCGGGTTCCAAACTGAACATCGAGATTGATTTTTCCCAGCGGATAATTTGGCTTATCTGGCGTGATTCCATGGAAACGTGTGTCAGTCGGTTTTAGGTTTGCCAGGGATATGTTCATCTTCCTTAGTGTATCTGCATACATAAGGTTTAAACTGCTGCCTCCATCTATGAATACTCGAGAAACGTCGAATCCCGCGATCACCGCTGGTAGGATAAGTGGTCGAGGAACTTGCTGCGGGTGATCCGCTATTGTGAAGCCAATGTCCTGTCCCGACCAATTCAGGTACTCAATCGTTGGTGGAGGCATCTTCTCTGCCATGAACACTTGTCGTGAGATTACTTTCTGAGCCCTATTAGACGGTCTAGCTTTCTGAATCATCGAGACCGCGCCGTTGGAGTTAGGATCAACATATGGAGGTGGGTGTGGTGCTGCCGCTATTCTGAGCTGGTGTCGATTTTCGTCCGTTATTGCGGGAGGAAGTGGAAGGTGGATCTCACTCCTTGGCCCCTGAGGGTTTCTATTTGCTTGAGCGTTAGCTTGCCCTGCAAATCTCAACATTGCTTGAAAATTTCGACAGTCCTTCTGCAAATGCCCTGACTGTCTCTTCCCATTGTTATCAAGATAAAAATGCATCTGACACGGTCCATTCATCATATCCTCGGGAGACACATATGGTCTCTGGAACCTTGGTCCACTATTTTGTCTATTATTACGGGAATCACCTCTGTTGTCGCCTTGCTGCTCGCTACTTCTTTGATAATCATCTCGACTGTTTCCTCCAGTGTTTCCTCGGAAACCAGCCGATATTTGGCCAGGAGCATCATTACTATAGAACTGTCGAGAGAATCGTCGTCTATTTTGGAAATTTCGACTGCGGTCCTCCTCTGGCGATCTATGTCGCTTGTTGTGTATAGCATCTTCTCCATCTGCCCATCTGTTTGCTATTTCCATCAATGCTGATATTGTCTTTGGGTTGGTTCTCCCCAAGTCTTCGACGAAATCTCCTCGTCGAATTCCTGCCACGAACGCATCTATTGCTCTCTCGTCAGATATGTTCTCTGCCGAGTTTTTAATGATGTTCCACCTCTGTATGTATTTTCTCATTGACTCATCATGTTTCTGTCTACACGACCTCAACTCTTCTAATGACGCGGGTTTTTTGCAGGTGGATCGGAAATTCTTAACGAAGACATCCTCAAAACTATCCCAACTGTCGATGGAACCTGGGGGAAGTTTCTTTATCCAAGATCGTGCGGCTCCACTCAAGTGTACTTGGATGCTCTGCATGGCTGTTGCCCTGGTTCCGCCTATCAACTTCACCGTCTCGAGGTAATCAACGAGCCAATCCTCGGGATCCTGTAGACCATCGAATTTTTTGAAATTTTCGGGTAACTTAAACCCTGACGGAACTCGAGTTTTTCGAACTCGTCTCGTGAAACACGGAAGTCCACACATATCTTCCTCAGCAACTTCTGGTGAATGCCGATGTTCCCTTCTATCCTGTCGCGCTCTATCCACCCTTGCCTGAGTCGCTGAATCTCTTGCTCCACTTGCTCTCGGTGGATCTTGCACTGCTGCGGTGGGTCGCGGACTATTTTGCCTTGCAGTTCCTTCGGGAGGTGTAGCTGCGAACGCTGTTCCCATGGCTCCAACTCCTGCCATTGCCATGTTATACAACGCTTCTCTCGGATCCCCAGGAGGTGGTCTGGACGCAAGGATGAAAGCTTGCGTTGCCATGTACCCAGCTTCCGGTGTTTTAGGGATAATATTTCCCCTTGTGTCGATTGACATAAAAGACATGTCGAGGTTTTGAACTAAATTCTCCCTCTCTGCTTCAGGTATATTTTGCAGCCGAGATCTTGCTCTCCTTCGAGCTTCTCTGTGACTATCTCCCAAATTTCCTGATTGTCGACTTAGATCTGCCCTGCGCCTGCTTGATGCAGAAGCTGCCTCCTTTCTTCTATTTAATTCAGCTGTCTGTTTTTCTAACTCTCTGCTCACACGAGCGAGTCTATATTGATAAGCTTGCAATTCTTCTGCCGTAGCAGTTGTGGTCATTGGTTCTGTACCATCCATGGCTCTTGCGGCTCTGTCCCACGCTTCCTGCGGGAGCTGAACCCTTAGACGTGGTGTAGGCCCAACATATTTAGTGCCTAGACCTCGCCTGAGATCAGCGGGATCAACATATGGGTTTCCCACATCGTCGAAAGCCTCTGACGTCTCCGGCTCTGCTCGGTTTGTTTCCTCAATTGCGTAGATCTGATGATATTTTGAATTTTGATTTTTGTCAGGATTGGTGACACCATCGTATAGATTGGTGAAGACCTTTCCAATAACAATAGATCTGTCGATGAAATTGAAGCTGTCGACGCTGTCTGAGTCGCTGCTTATATCGAGTCCGCAGACGACTCGAAGGACATGTCGCTGAAGATCTTGGCGAGCTTTTCGCTTGCCATGGTGTTGATGAAGCGTGGCGACGAAATCTCCTCTTCGCCTGATGAAGAGTCGGAATCGACCGCTGATAATCCCGACGAGATCGGAACTTCGAGACGATACGATCCTTCTTTCTCGACGCAGAATCGGAATTGTCCGAACGTCATCTCCATGGGCTCCTCCAGATACGCATATGCATCCAAACGGGAGGGAGGGTGAGGAACAAAATCGACTAGATCAGTTTCGACCTGTTTACCTCGATCCATCGCGTTGCTTGCTACCGACGAAGTCGACGATCTTGAACGTGCCATCGAGATCAGCTCCTTGTCGCCTCTAGTCCCCACAGACGGCGCCAATTGACAAGGTATTAACTTATCAATGCCTACGTATTGTAGACTAGGGTTTCGTTGGAAGTAGAGGGCAAGTAGATCTCGAAGGTTTCAGCCGAAAAGTACTCGACGATTATAAACTAGGGTTATGTTGACAATGGATTCGATCCTCTCTTTGTCCCTCGACTCCCCCTTATATAGGAGGCGGAGCCGAGGGATTCGTAATACACAAATTACAGAGTCCGGGAGGGTTTCTAACCCGTCCCGTAAAATTACAAGTCTCTATATTTCCTAATACAACTCTAACCTTCCTTAATACTAACTGGGCTTCCGAACTTCATATTCTTCGACTTGTGGGCCTTCAGTAAACCCCGGGTACCATCTTCGGCAGGCCCATTGGGGATGCCTATGTCACCGGGTGTATCGCTGCCACCAACGTGAGCCCATGGAGTACGGCGGTGCCGATGTACGTTCCGGGAGTGCTCTCTCCATCAACATCCGGGTTCTACAACGACGGCCCATCCGCCACTCCCGGGTGCGTGACGTCAAACTTGTCGCCGCACTACCAGGATACGTTGCCGCATGGCGGCTTCAACCCCACTCTGTATTCTACTCGCCGATGTACAAGCAATCACCCCAGCGCGAGCCAGGACCCGGTCTGGACGGCGCCCTGTTCATTGGCCGCAGGGGCCCACTCGAATTCAACGGCGCTAGTGCTGAGGAGGAGGAGGAGGGGGAGGGGGAGGAGGACGAGGAGGAGTAGGGGGAGGGGTGGAGGAGGACGATGACAAGGACAAAGAGGGCGGCGACGAAGAGGACGACGAGGGTGCTGGTGAGGATGCCGATGATCTCGTGGAGGTTGACGCAGACGGCGTGAGGAAGAAGAAGAAGAAGAAGGCGTCGGGAACACGAGGCCCCAAGTGGACGCCTCTGGAGGATCAATGTCTATGCGAGTCGTGGTCGACGGTGAGCCATGACTCCATCATCGGCGCCAACCAAAAGTACGGGAAGTATTGGGCGAGGATCAAGGCCGAGTTTGATGAGCGCAAGCTGATCAACAGCGACTACAACAAAGTGACAATGAAGAGGAGCCAAAAGGAAATGTCGACGCGATGGGCCATCATCTAGGCGTCGGTGAACATGTTCCATGGGTTCCATAGTGAGATCGAGACCAGAGGCGACAGGGGCATCGATGTCAGTGGCGTGGTACGACTCTTTCTTAGATAATCTGTAGCGCGTACATTTTGTTCGACGATCTGTTATTGTGTTTCTTGTTGTTAGTTCGACAAGGCCACGGATATGTACCAGAAGAACTCGGAAGGACATAAGTCTTTCACGCTGATGCATTGCTATAGCAAGCTCAAAATGAACGAGAAATGGCGGTTGACGCGCCTGTCGTTGTTGAAGGGGAAAGACGCCATTGATCTGGACGCGCCGCTGGCAACGTCGGCAGGGCGTCCTACTGGCAACAAGGCTGCCAAGGCCGCCTTGGCCGACGCTGCGTCGTCTGAGAAGACGCAGGCGTCGATCACGAAATGCCTCGCCGACGTCTCCTCGACCTTTCTCTCCCGCGACAAAAAGGCCGACGAAAGGTGGGCGGCGCTGCTCAAGAGGCAAGAGGAGAAGATGGAGCTCAAGAAACGCAGGGACGACATGTCCCTGCTGAGAGCGTCGACAGAAGGAATGTCTCCCCGGACGCGGGCGGCGCACAACTTCTTCAAAGGCCAGATCCTCGACGACATCGAAGCCAAAATGGCGGCGGCTGACGCGGCGGCTGGCAGCGGCAACCCCGGAGCAAGAGCGCAGCACGCGTCTACGATAGCATTGGCTACTACACCTGCGTCGGCATCTGCATGGGCGTCGGCGACGGAGCAGATGGAGCATGCACACCGGGCAGATCACGACGAGTTCATCGTGATCGACGGGCCTACGTCGACTCAGGATGCGTCGCCGTCGCCCAACCCCTTCTTCTAATTTAGCTTGCACCACCGGTCTATAATATGATCGCGCGCCCAGTACTTTGATCGCCGCTACTCTGATCGCGACGACTTCGGCGGGAACGATCTCTTTTGAATGCAAACTATTTGAATTTCTGATTGGGGATGGCGTTTGGGGGACGCGGCTGGGGAGCGACGTCCCCCAAACGCGGCACGAACAAAACTCATCCCCCAAACGCTCGATCCGGCGCCGTTTGGGGGACGCGACTGGAGATGCTCTTACTACCTCCATAGTGGGTAGTAACTTAGATGTGGTTTCATGCAATGTGTCATTAATTATGTTGTAGACTCATATTGCTTTGGGTTGTGTGATGTTATGGTAGTTCACTCTCTTTTTCATTTATTGTCATGACATGTCACCAAAATGTCTTGAGACGTGTGATGTTACCACCTATGTTACCCCCACTATGAGCAGTCTAATAGTGAGCTATAAACATGTACTACTTTATCAATGTATGACCCACATTCCACTCTCTCAAAGTGCCTTGAAGCACGTGCTAGAGCTAACTCTTGCATGAGAGCTCACTCCTCTTCTCTCTCCTCCTCTCTCTCCTCCAACTAAGCATGAATATAGTATTTTAATTTTTACAGACAGCTGACTAGAACTTATTATACTTGCTCTCAGACAATTCAAAGCCTGTCATTGTATGGTTTGAGGCCTTCCTGGAAGTATCCGCTAGTTATTGGGCCGCCCGTACAAACCGCGCTATTGGATCGCGACTGAGCGCCCATTTTGTGTTCGGCACCCCAATACGCCTATTGAAAGGGTTATTGAGAATGCTAAAAAAAGTGGGTTGTTGAGAGGCCCCCTGAAGATGTTGTAAGCTAGAGCATTCGAAATCGTTAAAAAAAGGCCGACCTTCGCGAAGGGAAGCCAACTCGCTCCGCACGCAACAAGTGGCGCGCTGTGGTGCCAGGAAATCCATGGGAAGTGGTCTCCCTGCTCGCCACGTGTCGCAAGCACTAGTAGGAAAACCATTATAGGTGGAAACCAACTCTATGGCGCACGAAACACACCATGCGCCACAAAAATATTTCTGTGGCGCACCACCTTAGTGCGCCATAAAAAATTGAAAGTTTCTGTGGCGCATGTGCCAGCTCATGCGCCACAGAATATGGAGATTCTGTGGCGCACCGTGGACGGTGCGCCACAGAAAGTTTGTGGGACCCACGCTGGGTCCACCACTGCACATGGCCGAAGGATATTCTGTGGCGCATGGTCCAGCGTGCGCCACAGAAAGTTAACTTTCTGTGGCGCACGTTGATCCATGCGCCACAGAATTTCCTGCGGGGACCACCCCCCGGCTCACGCCACCATGATTCTGTGGCGCATGAGCTCATATGCGCCACAGAAGTTCATGTTTCTGTGGCGCATATCAGCATATGCGCCACAGAAAGTGAATAGTAGATCTCACTTTTGGAGACAGCTTTCCCCCTCTTTTCTTCCACCCACCACCCTTTCCATTCTTGTCTCCTCCAACCAGCTCGTGTTGCTCCTCTCTCCCACTCCATTTTGGTCATACTTTTCTCCATTGTTGATAGCTCTAAGCCTATTTTGTGGGCATATTTGTGAGGGGAAGCCACTCCAACTTGTAGAGGGGTACTAAAAACCACAATTCTCTTTCCCTCCTCCTCCACTTTCCCTCTTGCATGGTCCATTGTTTTGTCTCCACCACCCCATCCTCTTGCTCCACCATGATCTTGGTAGATTTGTGAGAGGTTGAGTACTATTGGATGCATGTTTTGTGTGTATGGATGTTTTGTAGGTGAAGATTATTATCGCGCTCCCGGACGGTTTGCGGTGGCGAGACGATGATGTTTATATGTGTTGAGCTTTGTGTTGTGGTTGAATGTTTGCTTGCGAAGAAGCTTATTTGTGTTGTTGGTTTGTGCCGGCGTGTGGTGCATGGATGTTTGCCGAAATGTTGATTCATTTCCATTTCGGCAAATTCTTGCACTAGCCATATGTCCTACTTTTAGGATAGGTCATGCCGAAATTTTCCGGCGATCATGCATGCATGTGTGTTTGTGCATGGTGTGTGTGGTTCTAATTAACTCTCTTTTGCTCTATATATGTATGATGCAGTCAACCATGGTCGTCCATATGAGGGAAGGACAAGTGGTTAGATACAAGGTGAACGCGAAGGCCGACATGGTTAGGAACAACATGACCCTGATAAGATGTCCGTGTCGAAAATGCGGACTCCGGCAGTGGATCGACCCTGATTCTGGACAACTGGAGGAACACCTGCTCAGGCGCGGTTTCATGCTCGGCTTCAACGAGGAGCCGGCGGCAAATGTTGGTCATGAAGAAGAGGCCGACATCGGGCGAGAAGACGAAGAGTCTCCCGAACATGGTGTTCATCATGAGGAAGGAGAGGCCGATGAAGGAGATGATGATGCCGGAGGAGATGGTGGTGGAGATGCCGAGAGCAAGCAGACGCCGCTAACGTCGGCCCTGCGGGACCCTCATGTTCAAGAGCTTCTCCTGAAGGACACGGGCAACGCCAAACCTGAAGCCAAGCTGGCGCAAATGGAGGTAGACGGGATGACTCCATTGTATCCAGGGTGCCGGCCCGAGGATACACGCTTGAGTGTAACGCTCGAGTGTCTGGAGATGAAGGCGGAACACAAATGGACCGACAGCAGCTTCAGCGATAACATGAAATCCTGGCATGCTCGTCTTCCCAAGGACAACACATTGCCGACAAGTATCGACGAGGCCAAGAAAATAGTTTGCCCACTCGACCTACCGCACGTAAAGTACCACGCATGCATCAATGATTGTGCACTTTTTCGGAATGAGTACAAGGATAGAACCACATGTCCGGTGTGCGGCCAAGGACGGTACAAGAGAGGGAACAAGAAAGTTCCTCTGAAAGTTGTCTGGTACTTTCCTATCACTCCCCGTCTGCAGCGGTATTTCGTAGATCCTAAGGAAGCAAAGCTCATGCAATGGCACGCGGAAAGGGAGAAGCCCGCAGATGATCCGGAGAAGGGCAAGATCCTGACACACCCTGCAGACGCTAGCCAGTGGAATGCGTTGGACATTGAGTTCGCAGATGAGTTCGGGAGCGAACCGAGGAACATTCGTCTGGGCATGAGCACCGACGGACTCAATCCCTTTGGAAACCAGAGTAGCACGCATAGCACCTGGCCCGTGTTTGTATGGCCATACAACCTCCCCCCCTGGCTGTGCACAAAGCAGCGGTACGTACACATGAGTATTCTTATTCAGGGGCCAAAACAACCGGGCGTGGACATGCATCTGTATCTCGGTCTGTTGAAAGAGGAGTTAGCCACGCTGTGGCAGACGCCGGCCCGTACTTGGGACGCGTACAAAAGAGATTATTTCCCTCTCAGAGCCGCATTGCTAACGACAGTGCAGGACTATCCTGGTTACGCATATGTATCGTGCCAGGTGAACCACGGATTCAAGGCATGTGTCAAGTGCATGGATAAGACCCCGCATCTGCAGCTGCCGAAGGCTCCCGGGTCTTGTAAAACTGTGTTCCAAGGGACTCGAATGTGGCTTCGCTTCGATCACCCGTGGAGAAAACGCAAGGATCTGTTCAACGGCGAAGAGGAGCTCGGAAGAGCCCCACGACCGAGGAGCGGCGAAGAAATATCCGAGCTTTTGGAAAATTGGGAAGAGTGCCCCGCGCCGGGAAAGAAGCGACCGCGGGAATCGCCGCTGCTGGGAGTATGGAAAGCGAGGTCTGTTTTCTGGGACCTGCCGTACTGGAAGGTCCTCCACACGCCCCATAGCCTCGATGTCATGCACATCACGAAAAACGTTACCGAGAGCCTACTTGGCACTCTGATGAACATGCCGGAGAGGACCAAGGATGGCCCGAAAGCAAGAACCGACCTGAAATTGCTTGGCCTCAAGAAAGAACTTCAGTACCCCACCGATAGTGATGATGATGATGATGATGAACAGACGGAAACGACTCAGGGTCGCCACAAAAGGGCTAAGAAGAATGAGGTGGTGGTGCTTAAACCTGCCTGCTTCACTCTGAGCGAGGAGGAGCTCGAGAGGTTTTTCGAGTGCCTCCTAGGAGTAAAAGTTCCTCACGGTTACTCGGGGAAGATAAGCAGATATCTGGACGTAGCGAAGAAGAGGTTTAGCGGGATGAAGTCTCACGACTGTCACGTGCTGATGACACAGATACTTCCCGTTGCGATGCGAGGGATAATGGACGACCACGTCCGCGAGACGCTGTTTGGCCTCTGCAACTTCTTCGACGTCATCTCTAGGAAGTCCATCGGCGTTAAGCAGCTCAACAGGCTACAAGAAGAGATCGTCGAGATACTATGTGAGCTCGAGATTTACTTCCCGCCAGCGTTCTTCGACATCATGGTGCATCTGCTTGTCCATGTAGTGGATGACATCATCCACCTCGGGCCGACATTCCTGCACAACATGATGCCATTCGAAAGGTTGAACGGTGTCATCAAAGGATTCGTTCGCAACAGGGCCCGTCCAGATGGAAGCATAGCCAAGGGCTTTCTCACCTACGAGTGCATCTCCTTCTGCCAGAACTACCTAAGCACCGAGAACGAGGATGTCGGTCTGCCCACCAGGAAGCACGTCGGCAGGCTAGCAGGGTTTGGTCACCGCGAGGGCTACCGCGCAATGCATGTCGGCATCGCTGGTCGACACGCCGACTTTGACAGGGCACACCGAGTCGCGCTACAACACATAGAATTGGTCAGCCCTTGGGTGGATAAGCACAAAAGCTTAATCGAGCAGAAGTTCATCGACCTAGGACGGCCGAGGAAAACAGGGGACGTTACGAAAGAGCACAACTCCACCTTCACGGGGTGGTTCAAGAAAAGGCTACTGGAAAGTCCCGCACCGATGCCTTCTACTGAAGAGCAGAAACTCATATTCTCCCTGTCACAGGGACCCGGGCACAACGTAAGGACCTATCAGTCGTACGACATCAACGGCTATAGATTCTACACCGAGGAAAAGGACAAGAATAGCGAATATCAAAACTCAGGAGTAACTATGCTATCCTACACCGATGACAAGACTGATGTCAAGGAAAGATTCTACGGAAGGATCGAGGAGATTTGGGAACTCGACTACGTTGGAGTGACGATGCCGATGTTCCGTGTGAGATGGGCCAAGAGCGTCGAAAAAGATGGACTATATTTCACCACCATGGTTATACCCGATGCCAAATCGAAGACCCCCTCCGCGAAAAATGAGCCGTGGGTGCTCGCTAGCCAAGTTGACCAATGCTTCTTCATTACCGACCCGTCAAAGCCCAGCCGTGTGGTCGTGAGGAGGGGCAAGAGGAGCATCATCGGAATGGAAGGAGAAGCCGACAAGCAAGACATCGACAAGAACGGCGATCCGAAGATCGAAGAGGAATTTGACAAGTACTTCGACAAGCCTACTACTTATTCGAAAGTAAGAAGGAAGACCACCCTACCGGCTAAAGGTTGCCCGTACACGAGAAGAAATCTCAAGGTGGCCGGGCTAAAGTATTCAACAACCGCGATGAAGAAGGGCAAGAACATTGTCAAGAAACGCTAGCTAGCCACCGATCGGAACCGAGAAGTTCAATTGTGGCTTTTTTTGTGTACTATGTACTTTGGCAAAAACACATGTGTGTATATGTGTGTGTATGACACACAAGCATCCATACATGCATGTGTGTGTGTATGACACAAGCATCCATATGTATGTGATTTTTTTTGAATTATCTATATTAATTAACTTGCATAACATTTATTTCTTGAATAAAACACTAGTAATGTATTAAATGAAATACTTTTAAAAATTAATAAAACACTTGGGCATATGATGCAGGGATTTAGAAATATGCCTAAGTGTCGAATTTCTGTGGCGCACCAAACGCCCCATTCTGTGGCGCATGTTGCGCTGCGTGCTCCACAGAAATTTGACAATTAGGCATATTCCCCAATTGGCCACACAGGGGTATACGTACTATATGGCTAAGTCAGGGAATTCTGTGGCGCACCAAAGCCAACATGCGCCACGGAATCTTGAAATTCGTGGCGCATGTTGGCTTTGGTGCGCCACGAATTCCCTGACTTAGCCATATACGAACAGTCGCCCTTCTTCTCCCCCAACCCTAGCACACATCATCTTCCCCAACTCATCGCGCCGCGCCCTCGCTCAACCGCTCGCCGCGCCTGCTGCTCAACCGCCGCTGCTGCGCCCCTGCTCAACCGCCAACCGCTCGCCGCTCGCCGCGCCCCCTGCTCAACCGCTCAGCGCTCCGCCTCGCCGCGCTCGCATCGCAGGAGGAGGAGCGCTGCTCGCCCGCCTCGCAGGACTAGGAGGAGGAGGCTCGCCGCCCACAGCTCGTCGACGACCACCTCCCCTTCCCAGTGGTAAGCTCCACCCCCTCTCTTCTCTCTTCTCTCTTCCTTCCTCTCCCCAATCGCCCTGCCCTCAAATTTCCACTAGTGCTGTTGTTCTTGTCAAATTGCCCACTAAATTGTAGGGAGAGGGGAATAATTTAGCTTTCTTCTCTGTCCCACTAAATTGCCCACTAAATTGTAGGTTGTTCATCGGCCTGCAAAATTTTAACACCTTAGAAGCAGGAATATAAAGTTAAAATACTGTATATTCATAACATGTTGTTTTACATTAGAAATTGATGGTGGTTTTGGGATTCTATTGAAAATGAAAATGATAGGAGGGCTGGGTCATAACAGATGGATTTGCAGCACTAGGTTTCTATTGACAGATGGATTCTATTGAAAATGAAAATGATAGAAATTGATTCTATTTGAAGTGGAAAATAGGAGCACAATAAGCTGCTTGTTTAGTCCATATAGTGATACCCTAGTTAATTTAGTCCACAGAATTGCTACTGTTAGTCGAGAAGAATTTCAGTGAGAAGCAATTTAGTCGAGAAGAATTTCAGTCAGAGGAGCAAACTGAATTATAAAATGAGCAAATAAAATGAGCAAACAAAATTTCTAGCCATTTTCTGATAGGCTACAGTATTTCTGATATGCTACAGTACACAAGCAAAAATGCAAGTCTGATATGCTACTGTACACACAAGCAAATATCATGTGATTGTTAAACCCAGCCAGTGTTGTGGGTGGGTAGCATCATGCTTGCATCATGTAATGCTTGCATCAATTGTGTATGTGTGTATGTCATGGATTACCATTTATGTGTAGCAATACTGGTTCCATGAACTGAATATAATGTTCTGCATTTATAGTGTTAACTGAATTCCATTGAAGAGTTAACTGAATTCCATTGAAGAATATAATTACTGTGATTATATATGTCTATTCTAGAGGATCTGGTAAAGATATCTTGATTCTGTAGAATAGGCAATGCATCATTCTAGAAAAGCTAGCAAAAGATGTTCTGTGTTATATAAAGTTACTGGATATTCTAGAATTTAGATGAACAGAAAAGCTAGCATAGTTACTGGCTATATATGTTACTGGCTATATATGCTTAATTGAGTAGGATGCATAGTTTTTTCTCATTGCTACATTGTAATGGATGCATAGTTACTGGCTATATATGTTGGATACCAGAGAACCATTGCTACCAGAGAATTATTGCTTAATTGTTCCTTAATTGTAATGGCTACCAGAGTTACTGGCTATTGTTGCTGTCAAATGAATTAATGCATACTGTTGGTGCTCTATATATGTGGTGGTGTTGTATGCTGTTGGTAAGTACTTCTGTTGCTTGCTGGTATGTGGTGCTGCTGATGATATGGACTTGCAGGTGGTATGCATGGTGGTATCCATGCTGTGTTGCTGGCTATTTTTATATCTATTGTATCCAGGGGAGTAGGAGGCTGTGTATATGCATGGTAATAAAAATATTGTGTTGTGTATGTTGAGGGACTTGTTGCAGGGACTTCAAATGAGCTGCCCATTTCTCCCGAAACGTTGATTCACTTCCGTTTCGGTTGAGAAATGGGGCTCCTATGTCCAAAAATTAGCAAAGGTCATGCCGAATTTTCCGGCCGACAATTGTACTAATAGATTTCATCCTCTACTTTATAGAAATTGCAAATATGTCGGCCGACGACAACGTGGCCGGCACTTCTAAGGCCGCCATGACCCTCGAAGAGGAAGCCAGAGCGGCGAACGTCGAGTTCTGGGAATTCGGCCCCTCCCAGCGACAAGAGGAGGAGGAGGTGGACTTGGCGGCGGAGGAAGTCGGAGCTGACCGTCAGATGACTGAAGCTGGGGAGGAGGAGGAGTATGAACCCACCACCGACGGCGGCGACCACACGGGGGGTGACGGCGTCGGGGAGGCTGACGGCAGCGGCAACCCGGCTGCTAAGAAGAAGAAGAAGCCGCGGAAGGATCGGAAGCCGACGGTGCTCGCCAACACCACCAGCGAGATCACATTGGTCTCCGAAAGTGGGCAACCACAGGAGCCTTTGGATGTTGCCGCTGGGTACGGCATGCAACTCGGGTGCATTGTCCGGGAAAGCATGTCGATCAACACGGTGAATCTCCGAGGTGAAGGCAATGAGCATTTGGTCGAGCTCTGCCTTCGGAAGCTTCACCGACGGTACACGTTCCCGGCGCCATACAATAACTTGGAAAGATCCAACCCGGTGAATAAATTGGCCATCACGAAGATGAGCAACGCCCTGAGCAGCTGGAAAAGCCGGGTGAAGGCCAAGATCGACAAAGGTGAAAGCTTTGAGAGTATTAAGAAGGGTGAGCCGATGCTCGATGAAGCAGAGTTCCAGATATTCAAGGAGCAGCTGGAAAGCGAGGATGCGAAAGCATGGACGGAGTGGGGTAGACAAATGCATGAGCTCAACTTAGGAGCACATCACCTTGGAAGCGGCGGTTATAGAGGAAAGATTCCCATTTGGGAAAAGGAGGACGAAGAACTTGCACGTGCTGGGAAACCGAACCCATGGTTGAAAATGACCAACCTGCAGGTGAGGTACTTTGTCCGGGCCCGCTACACTCTGGACAGGACTACAATGGAATTCGTTACCGAGCATGACGACGTGAGGAAGTTCGAGGAAAAGCTGGTAAGGGATCCATTGCTGCACATATTACATATATGACGTGAATGCAATGCCCTAAATGTGTTCACCCTATCCTTGTCTGCAGAACGAGCAGTTGGCGGCGGCCGATCTCCCCGAGGCCGAATCGTCGTCCCAGGGCTCGACGGAGCCGTGGGACACGCCTTTCAACAGGGCGTTGAATATCCACAAGGAGAGGCCAATATCCAAGCCGCCGACGTCGGCTGGACGTGTCTGCGGCTTTGGTACAAGCATGAAGTTTCGCGAGTACTACAAAGAGGAAAGCAGCAAGAAGAGAAGGAGGAGCGCGATGTCATCAGAGGATAAAGCCGAGGTGGAAGAGCTGAGGAAGAAGGTCTCCATGCTCGAGGAAAAACAGGCAAACTCGATGGACAAAGAAGAGGTGGACAAGCTTTTCGAGAAGAAGCTCCGCGATTTCCTGCCCCCTCAGGTCATCGAGGGGATAGCTGCGTGGAATGCGGCCGGTCAGGTGGGGTCGATAAAAGTGCCTAGCGCCGGGGCCAGCAACTCGATCTTCAACGCGTCGCCATCTCCGGATCTGGTTACCCCGCCGCCCACCATCGCCGCGGGGCAGCCGATGGAGTTGGATGAACCGGTGCCCCCCGCTCCTGCCGAGGCTACCAAGGCGCAGCCGGCGGCGGTGGTGCTTCATAATGCACCCGAGCCGCAGAAGATTGATAGGCCGGCCGCCACTGTCTCCACATTAGCACAGCTCAACGCCATCACCAAGGTACTTAACTAATTAGTTATTCCATGCCATCTCCTTCATGCGTTTTGATACCCGGCTATCTAATTAATGATGCCCAACATTACTCAGGACACTCCTTGCGTGCTCCTTCACTGCGCGCCCGGCGGCGAGTTGAAGGATGTTGCCACGGGAATGATCATACAACCGAAGAGCACCACGTTGCACACCGTGGCTATGGACGCCAACGTCCTGAAGGTCACTTTGGGTCGGGTGTTGCCGGGGTGCGAAGACATGGACCCCCCAATACAACCCGAGGGAGCCGACGAGCACCTGACGCTTGAGAACTGCCATGGCTATACCATGGTATGGCCAAAGACCCAGATCCGTCTTGGGGGTCGCTCCACCGGCGCCTCCTCGATCATCCGGCAGCCGATCGTCCGGCCGCCTGCTCGGAGGGCAGCTCCTCCCGTCGTCACCGCCACAACAAGCCGCCACAAGAAACTGCTGGGAGAGTCTCTGCCTCAACCGCCACCGGCGGAGCCTAAAGGCAAGGCCGCTGCACCGCTATCGCCCATCCCATCACCCAACGAAGATGACATCGATGATGATGGGCCGGTAGACGTCGATGCCTACCTCAACACCGGCGCCGACATAGATGATTTGTACATGGCGGGCGCGGATGAAGAAGCATACCGCGCTCGCGACGAACCAGCTGGCCCACCCAAGGCAACCAAACAGCGCCTGGTGTTCCGCGGCTTCTCTCAAGAGACGCCTCCGGCAGCCGATACACAAGAGCCAACCGCCGCAAACATCTTCAGCCCCAATACGCTGATCAAGAAGGTCAACGAGCAGTTTGAAGCGTCGGGGGCCGTTGCTCCGAAGAAGCCCCGTAAAAGACCTAGTAAGAACAAGGAGAAGTCTGCGAGCCAGCCACCTCCGACGATCCGTCATCGGGACTCCATGGTACCTCCCAGCAAGGATGGCTTGACCAGAATGCATGAAGCTGGCAAACCAATACTGGGTCCGGAGCTGCAACACCTCGCTTCCGGAGATATGCTGCCTCTGCAGGACAGTATCCTGGTCCTAGAGAGTATCCTTCTTAAGGACAAAGATCCAAATTACCCGGTCTTCACGGTCAGGGTGCCAAGAGATGTGGGCTTCGTCACTGATGCCCCCGCGGATATATTCTTTATAGCGTACGAGGACATCTTCAAGCTATTCCACTCGAGAAGGCTGGACTATAACTTGGTCCGCCTATTCGCGCTCAATCTGGCGATGAAGATCAAGAGAGAGAGTACCCCGGACGTCGCGATAGCGGATCCCTACTACATGCGTGAAAGCCAGTTGGCCTTATCAGCGGTGCGGGTCCGGGCTTCGTTGTACCTACAGAAGTGCTTCTTGGACAACAAGAGGAAGGACAACATCCTCTTGGCTTACTTTCCCGAGTAAGTACACATCCGCTAGCCCTGTAATAAATTTCTTTTCCATTGCTCATTTCCAACCTCGATCTTGTTCCAAATTTGTGTTGCGCAGAGACACGCACTGCGTACTCATCTCCATTGCCCCGAAGTATTCTCTTGCCACCTATTTCGACTCGGGGAGTGCGAAAAAGAAGAACTACGCCAGAATAAGGGGTGTGCTAGATGATGCTCTCGAGGGCTACTTCAAAAAGGGAGGCGCCTTCAAAGAAAAGGCGGAATGTTTCAGGGATGATGGTAAACACAAGTTCAAGCACGTGTTCGAGTTCCCCTGTGTCAAGCAGCCGGAAAACAGCACTCTGGACGCCTTCTATGTCATGCATCACCTAAAAGGGTTTGTCCGGGATAGCCAGAACTTGTTGCTGCCATCTGCTCTCCGAGGATGGGCCGAAAAGTTGGCGCGGATCAACGATGATGACCTCAGAGAAGACTTCCATGATACCAAGGTCAAGTTATCACATATCATCATTCAAGACGTCACCACAGGGGGAGGGCCCTTGAACCAGGGTAGAGCGTTATGCAAGAGGGACATCGAACACCGCCTCAAAGCGCAGGGTGACACGAGGACGTGGATTACAAAAGATCTGTACAAGCCGTTCCCGGAGCCCTGCGAGCCTTGACTTAGTGTGTGATAAACTAGCTATCTTCATCGGTTAGTTTGTATATATATCGATGGACGTGGTCTTTTGTGTGGGTCGTAATTAAACTCTAAGTACTATGTTCATCGGTTTATGTGTATCGGTGGACGTCGTCTTGTGTGTGCGCGTCGCAAACTTATTGTTGCCGTGCTCAACTTTACTATATACTTTGCTCTAATATTTATCAACATATATATATATATATATATATATATATGCATGATGTACTAATATGATATACTAATATGCCCTTGTCAATAGAGATGCCGACGTACGTTGTGTACAAGGGTCGGGTTCCAGGTGTCTACGAGGAGTGGCAGGACTGTCTCGAACAGGTGCACAAGTTCAGCGGGAACAGCTACAAGGGATACGCGACTAGAGAGGAGGCGGTAGCACAGTGGAGGGCACACGTGGGCAAGAAGAAGAACCGGCTGAAGTTCTTGGTCCCCCTCTTACTCACCGCCACCGCGGTTGTACTCTACTTTACTTTAGTCTAGGTGGCCGGTGACGATGCATGTGCATATGAGACGAGATGAACACATGTATGTGTATGCGACGATCAACACATTTCTACTTGTGTAATTTGGATCTAAATGATGTAATGATGAAGACTTGTGTGTATCATGTCATTTGTGTGTCATTTCTGACTATTTCTGTTATTTCTGGAATGTGCTATGTATTTGCTGTATATATACCTGTATATTTCCTGTCAAATACCAGTATATACTGCAGAAATAAAAAATTCGAAAATCCAAAAATTAACATTCTGTGGCGCATGCGTTGGCAGTGCGCCATAAAAAATTGTAAGTATTCTGTGGCGCACGTATCCACCGGTGCGCCATAAAAACATTCTGTGGCGCATGCGGGCTAATGCGCCACAGAATTCCAAACTTCTGTGGCGCACTGGTGCGCATGCGCCACAGAATTCCAAACTTCTGTGGCGCACCCACTGCTGCGCCACAGAATTTAAATACTAGTCGCGTGGCATCTGTGGCGACGGCCATATGCGCCACAGAATCTTAATTTGGTGCGCCACAGTTAGCCCTTTTTCCACTAGTGAAGGGAAAGCAATGTGGGGATTGGGAGGAGAGAGAAGACTGGGTTGTGTCAGTTTTTCCCTTTTTCTTCTAGATTCGTTTTTTCAAAATGAAATATCTTGAGAACCGTAAGTCCAAATTGCGAACCGTTTTCACTTTTGAGATCCTCGCGTCGAGATCTTCAAAACTAGATCCCATGTTGATAGGTTTGGAGATACTTTTTTTCGTACTTCCAATAATATTATGATTGTACCTGTGGTGTGTACCTAACTGTACTCGTGTTTCAACTGATAAGTACTTCTGTTTTTAGTGTATTTGGTGCAATTTTTCCCTTTACTCGCTAACTGTACTCGCCCGTGTGCGGGACTGCACATGTACTTACGCGCGATCGTACTGCCGTGTGCGCCACCGTACTTGTACATGTGCTTGCTTGTGTTCACGATCGTACCGTCGTATGCGCGTTTGTACCTGCTCGTCTGTGTGACTGTACTTGTACTCGCTCGTGTGTTCAACTGTACTTGTGTGTTGTGCGTGATCACTCGTGTGCACGATCGTACTGTGTGCGTGGATCGTACTTGTCCTCGCATGTGTGTTCAACTGTACTCGTGTGTTGTGCGTGACTGTACCTACTTGTGTGCACGACAGTATCTACCCGTGTGCGTGAATGTACCTGCTAGTACGCGCGACTGTACTCGTGTCTTGAGGTAAATGTACTCATGTCTTATACGTATATATAACTGTACTAGTAAATATGTCCGTGCGTTGCAACGGAATGAAAAAAACCAATATTGTCTTTCTCCACCACCTCGGTCACCCAACCATATTGACGTTATCTCAGTTTCTAAATCGATGAATATCAGTTTCAGCAGATGATAATAATAATAAGTAAAAAGAGTAAAAGTAAATGATGATAAGCAACCATATGAACATAAGTGTATTAAGAATAATGTAATTACATATAACTATCTCCCACTAAGATTAATTTTTCACTTATTACTTGTACTTATTTACCTATTTTTTATTTTATGAGTAAATTGGGATAAAGAAAAAACTTTGACCTGATAATGATACATTATATTTCCAAATTATTTTTTGTTTTTTTTTGCGCATGAAAGGAGATGATATTAGATTGGCAAAAATACAGAAAGGTCCACACAAAGATAAGAATTACAACTCAACCCCTCTGAACTCGTCCACGCCGGCGACCTAGGGCAGTCGGTGGCGCGTCACCGCAGCTGCTCCCCGGCACGCCTTGGAACGGAAGCAGTCCCCACGCGAGCGGGAAGTCACCAATCACCGTAACCAGAGGCCCTACCCCGATGGATGTCGTTGTCGCCGCACCAATCTTCATCACCAACTTCCACATATTATTGAGACACCAGATTCGCTGTCCTACGAAATCCGGTGCAGGGAAGAGGTGTGCAGCAGCTGCACCGAACTCCAAGCACGTAGAAGATGGTTGGTCCAGAGCAGAGCTTCAAGGAACGCCGCCTTCGAAGAGGAAGACCGCCATCAGCAAAAACCACTCCGGCCACGCCTCCGCCTCCCCAGCGCCGCCGGCTGGATCCCTAAGCAAGCCTACGCTATGTACACATCGCAAGTCCGGGTCCCCCCGACCTCCTGCTGCCGAAGCACCCGAAGGAGGCGAGGGGGCCGTCGATTTGGCGACGGTGAGGTGGATCGCCAGGGAGAGTCCAGAAAACTCCCTTCGCTACTGTAGACGAGGAAGGGGAGGTCCGAGGTCCTCTTTTTGTCGACTGCAGATGTTAATTAATTTTTGTTATTATCCATCATCCAACACGTACCTATCAAGTTCGAACAAGTTAAACACACTATTTAAACGTCAGGGAGGCATTGACCAAAGGATTTACCCAACTGATTCGTCCATGGAGAACAACAGTTGCTAACGCGAGCAGAGCGTGCATCTTAAGCCAACTGATACACAAGCTCATGGTTCACATTACGTGGTAATTAAACATGCTTATTATACCATACGCTACAAAAAAGAAAATCCGGTGTCTAGTAACAATGCTCATGACAAAATCCTCATTTCTGAAGACCCAAATCTACTGCTTGAAGTGCAATCCCGCAAAAGATGCTAGACTGTAGTTGACCTAGTATCATAGGTTGATGTATGCAACAAGGGTTTCACATCCTCCTTCAATAGCAAAGCCTGAACCATCCA
Source organism: Lolium multiflorum (assembly GCA_030979885.1). Lineage (NCBI taxonomy): Eukaryota > Viridiplantae > Streptophyta > Magnoliopsida > Poales > Poaceae > Lolium > Lolium multiflorum. The sequence continues at coordinate 191,667,683 of CM061753.1, forward strand.
CATATCAGCGGTATCATCAATTTCAAAATAAAAAATCATCCTGCCCTCAACTCACAAGCTGTGCGGTGTTTTGCACCATGGCCAAGCCGAGTAGTCCAGTAATATTGGAGAGCGTGCTGGAGTTCCAAATTGATTGTGTACGTGTAAAATTTTCCTCTGAATAGCAAGATGACGATCATGCCCTCGCTGTCGATGCATCATCAGCCACGCGCTGGCTACGGCAGGATCCTGCTACGGATGCATCCCCGCGCCCTTTGCTGCCGGCACCTGCTAGGGACGATCCCATCAACGCGCGCAACCACATCGGCGATCGAGTGTCTGCTCCCTGATGCCAACCTGCCACACGAACGGCGTACGCTGAACCAGCCCTGCGCGCGATGTGCTCGTGGGCTCATGCTTTACGCTCCATCGCAGTGGTCGTCTTGGACGAGCTCCTAGTCAAGTGTGGACGCCAACAGTGGTGATATACAGCGCGGCACTGCCTCTGTCGTCCCTCTTCGTCTTCCACATCGGCTCGCCACACCAACTCGTCGTGGGTTTGTGTCGTTTGCGCGGAAAGAAAGGAACGGACACAGGGCCAGTCATGGCAGGAAACCAATTCGGTGGCTTATGTGCGTGAGTTAGGGGTTGGATCGGTTTTTTTTGCTGGGCGGTTTAGGGCTTTTTTTGGTCATATAAAAATTGGCCGATGCGTGAGATTAGGATCTAAGAAAAAACTTTTTAGCATGTTGGGCCTAGGAGAAAAACTATTTGGCCCGTTTGTGACACCAGGCAGCCACTTATTGCAATTTAATAGTAAAGACTTGGTGTAGTTGCAGTTCGTAGTAAAGTACCAAAAAAAGATGGCACGTACAAGGTAGCTAGCTGGAGGGAGTATGTATGCGCATGTGGCCACCTAGCTCCCGCGCGCCTCTCGATCAAGCTAGCTAATCAATTGATCAATCGATTCTGATTAGGAAGCTAGCTAGATACGGGCGTGCTTCACGCGGGACGAGTACTACGCCGCGCGGGGACGAGTACGCGGGGTTTGACGTTCGCGCGTCGGAATGAGTACGCGCGCGGGGCTGCACGTATGGGCCGTGGGATGAGTACGGGACGCATACACGGTATTTGCCACGCGTCATCATTTGGCTGATCCAACTTTCTTTCGCAAAGGTCGGTCTTTATCTAGTGGTATCCTAGAGCATTTTGTTGATGACATGCATAAAATCATAGTTTGGCCAGCCTATATGTCACCATTTATTGGTATTTCATGTTTATGTTTTCATTTCGAACTAAAATTATGCATTTTTTTATATCTTTTATGCGGGCATTTCTGCAGTTTCTATATGTCGTGAAAGCCGTACTGTATATCATGTGGAAGGGACAGCAAAGAGAAAACGCCTACATCCTACTTTTCTTCCCTTGCAGGGGCTGCTACGCTGCACACCAGTAGTATGGAGAAAATCAGCTTTCTTCTTCTTTGCTTAAAGGCATCTTCAATGGGGCGACATAAATGGGCGCTGGGTCGCCGTTTGTGTCCGCACGGTTGAAAAATGCGTCTGGATCCTTCTCCAGCGGGGCGATCAGGCCGTCCGCAACGACGCAAACCTAACCCAAATATGCGCTTCGGATGCGTCTCTCCAGACGCTGCGTGGACGCGCAAAGTGTCCGCTCGCGTCTGTCGGACGTTTCGTCGGTCCCGCCTGGCAGTGACCCATGCTCGGTGCGTCTTCTCACACGCTCCAGTACTAGCGCCGAGCCGTCACTTCGGTAGTCTACGGCCACGTTAATGGCGATGCCTCGCGTGGCGCGCGGCCGTCGCCTACCTCTGCGCACGAAGTAATGGCGATGCCACGCGTGCTGCGGCTGTCGCTTGCCTCCGGCCGCGCATCTCATCTCCTCCCAACAAAAGCCTAGCCGCCGCACAACCTCCACCTTTGCCATGAGCAACGCCGGCCGCGGCCAGGCTACCGCACCTCCACCTCCCCCCGGTTGAGAGCTCCGACGAGCAGTTGGAGGATGACAAAAGCAGCGGCAACATCCTCGACGCGGCCAGGGACGCGAATTTCTTGGCTGAGGCGGAGCAGGAAGCAGAGGAGGAGCGGGCGACCCACGGGGCATTCGACCCTGAGATGGAACGCCGCAGGGAGACGGCCGCCGCAGAGGACGACTCCTCCAACATCTCATGGTCATCTGATGACCCTGATGGGCCTACCCCGGAGGAGAGGGCGGCGGAGCATAGGACGTTAGTCGACTCTTCGAGATGCTCAAGAAGGCCGAGGATGCCGCCAACGAGACGTTGCGGCAGCGCCTTCTAGTGGACGCGGCGGCACACTGAGCTCTAGAGGCCGCACGGCAGGCGGCGGAGAAACATACGAGGGAGGGACGCAACGACGGGGTCGGGCCGTCGGGCTGCAAGTATCATAGGGCTTGTATCGACTGTAGTTTGTAGTACATTATATTTTTTAAAATATTATTGGAAAAGAAAAAATAGGTCATCCCGCTGGGAGCACACCCAGACGCAAACAGACACACAGTCAAAATATGTCCGCGGGGCAACGTAAACGGATTTCACATATGTGTCGCCCCCGTTGGAGATGCCCTAAGATCAGACGGCTTAGAGCATCTACAGTCGCATCCCCAAACAACGTCCGGCAAAAGCGCCGGATTGGCCGTTTGGGGGACGTCCGGACCAAATTTGCGTTTGGAGGAGGTCCCTTTCATAGCCACGTCCCCCAAACGCGACCTCCAAATAAAAAGCAAGTGTAAAAATCTTGTCCGGCGTCCCTGATAGAACCTCCATATACAGGGGATGAGCTAGGACGCCGGACAATATTTGAGGTACGTCCGGACCGAAGCGATCTTTGGGACACGTGACTAGAATATTTTTTTAGCCACCGAGGAACGCTTTGAGGGACGTAGCTGAAGATGCTCTTATTTAGAAGCATGTCGGGGGGAAGACCCCGGGTAGGGCAATGGACGCAGAGCAACCGGCTGACCACTGGCCGGCTCGCGGCGAGGCCGGCTGAGGAGTAGCCGGCTGGCACCGTGGCCGGCTGGTCCGGAAGCCGGCTGGCTCTAGGTCCTAGTCGGCCTGGCTGCGGCTCTCAACGCTGTAGCTGGGCCGGCTTCTACAAGCCATATCTGACTGGGGTTTGTACCTCAGACCGACTCGAGGCTGGCGAGTCTTGCACTGGAAGGAACCGGGTTGGTGATCCGGGTTCCCAAAGTCCACGCTGACTTCATCTTCCGTAAAGCGCGGGGCACTGTGGAGCAATAGTGCCACGCGCCGGACAGGCCATCATGGCCTACGACGATCCGTACTGGCTACAGTGGCTGATGGCGACAGGGACACCTCCTCTCCATACCGCTGACCTCGGCAGGCGGATGGGACAGGCCATGAGGCCTCAACGGCTCCTGACGTCACGCCTCGGGAAGGAGCGGAAGCCGGAGCCGGCCAAGCCGGCCAGTAAACTATAGGGTCTTATATGTAAAGTGCCGGTGCCTATATAAGCCGCACTACCCCCTCTCGTGCAGGGGATCGATCATTCTCACTTCTTTCCACCCTTAGCGCTGCCCTGTGAGAGAGATCATCGTCTCCCTTAGCCTCCCAGGGGCAGCCGGACACAGCTCTAGGAGCACCATTGTATTGTGTGATCATCATATACACTCTAGCAGGAGTAGAGGTGTTACCTCCATCGGAGGGCCTCGAACCTGGGTACGTCGCCGTGTCGCTCGTGCCCATACCCGCATCCGGATACCGCCGTGAGTCCACAAGGAACCACTTCGATTAGCCACCCTATGGCATATGTCATGACGATACCACGACATTTGGCGCCCACCGTGGGGCCTTCAGCGTCCGCGGCCGGTGTCTTCATCCGGACGGGCCTCACCACCACCACCGGCGAGCGGGTCGCTTCAGGCTTGGTCTGGAGATTCGGCTCCCTCGACTGCGTCGGCGACAACGCTGGCTGCCGCTGACCGGCCATTCCCCGCCGGCGGCAACATCATCAGCTTCGGCGGCTTCGACGTCTACGTCGCCACCGTCGCACCACCGCGCTACCCGCGCAAGATCGTGCGCTGCGCAAGCCCTCCCCCAGAGCCGGCGCCAGCCTCACCACCGCCGGCCCCTGCATCATGCAGGAGGTCATGGCCACCGGCGACGACGCCGGGGCCAAGTCCGCACGCGTCCGTGGGCCAGTCTTGGAGCGCGAAGCCGCGGCCGGCGCATCCGCCTCGGGCGCAAAGGCGCCGCCACCACCGTCCCGGCTGGAGGAAGTCCGGGCAAAGCTGAGCACCCCGCTCACGCCTGGCGCCGACCCCACCACCATCGAGAAGGATCTGGAGGAGCACCGCCAGCTCCTCCTCAAGCAAACAGAAGAACGGCTGCCGCAAAGCGCCGGTGGGAAATCACCCAGCGCGAGTTCAACCGCGCCCACGGCCTCACGCCAGCCGGCGACAACCCAAGCCGAGCCGGCCAGATCCGCCGGAGAGGAGGCGCCCTGGGCGCGAGATCGCCCGGGATGGCGCAGAATCGCCGGCTCCGTCCGCGGAGCAACCCGTCTACAACACCCCCGACAAGAACATGCTCGCGGCTGAAGCTGCCGCGGAAGAGCTGCACCGCCTTGAAGGCGTAGAGTTACGCCGCCAAACTGAGCGGGTGACCGAGCTGCTGAAGGCGGCCAACCGGCTGACCAAAGACCCCAGGTACGCCCATGCCCCCAGAGCTTCTCACGCTCGTGGCGCTGCAGGCAACGACAGGGACGACCCGAGGGACACGGCCGAGTCCGCCTCCCCCGCACCAAGCCGGCACCGGGACTCCCGGAACACCCACGCAAGTTCCAGCCGCACAAGCCGGCCGCCCAGTGGCAACAGCGGCCGCAGCCGGCCACCATCAAGCCGGCGTGACGAAGAAGAGTACGAGAGGCCGTCCACCATCAAGCACCGCGCGGCTCCGGAGGCCAGTGGCCAGCGCCAGCCGGCCCACTCCCGGCTGGGCCCGCGCGTCGAGCCAACCGACGCCAGAGATCGCCTCGACCGGCTGGTCGAATCCCGCATCGCGGAGGAAGAAGGGCCAGCCGGCCCCAAGTGCTTCGGGCCGCGGATCCTCAATGAGCCCATGATCGACGGCTTCCAGCTCCCCCGCGACACGCCCAAGTACGACGGCACGGCCAAGCCGGAGGACTGGCTGCAGGACTACTCCACCGCAGTCGGCATCGCCAAAGGCAACAAGCGCTGGGCTGTGCGCTACTCCCCCCTCATGCTGCTCGGCTCCGCCCGCACATGGCTCAACAACTTGCCAGCCGGCTGGCTCGATTTCGAGGACGCCTTCATCAGCAACTTCACCGGCACTTACCGCCGGCCGGGTCGCCCCAACAGCTTGAGATGTGCAAGCAGGGCCCGAACGAGACGGACCGTGCATACCTGACGCGCTGGTGCGAAATGCGCAACTCCTGCGAGGGCGTGCATGAGATCCAGGCAGTCGGCTTCTTCATGGCCGGCTGCCGGCCTACACCATGCTGTGGCACAAGCTGCGCCGCAGTGATCCCAAGACGATGGCCGCCTTGATGGCCATCGCAGACAAGTACGCGCTGGCTGAGGATGCCAGCAACACGCCGGCTGAGATCTCGCCGGCTCCATCCAGGCGGGACAACAACAAGCCGGCCGAGCACAAGCCGGCCGAGGGCGGCCACCACGGCAGCCGGCGGGACAACTACCGCGGCAAGCGGCACAGCGACCAGCCGGACCGCCGGTACGGCTCCGCCCATGTGGCAGCCGTGTCAGACCACGCGGCGGCTGGCGGAAGCCGGCGCCAGAAGCAGACGGACCGGCCCTGGAAGCCGAAGTACACCTTCGAGCAGATGCTCGACTCGCCGTGCAAGTACCACAGCGGCAAGAACCCCTCCAACCACACCACCCGCGACTGCCACTTCATGAAGCGGCTGACGAGTGGCGAGCCTCTCCCGCCTCCACCCCCGCCTCCACCAGCCGGCGGGCCGGGTGGCCAAGCCGGCGCAGAAGCCAACAACCTCGAGCACCACGAGGCTAACCAAGTGCACCATGGCGGCCGATACTTGGCCCAAGACGCCACCTACATCATCTTCACCTCCGAGCCCGAGGACAAAACGAGCCAGCAGCGCCGTTCCCTCGAAGTCAACACGGTCATGCCGCCGGTCCCCCAGTACCTAAACTGGTCAGAGCAGGCCATCACATTTGATCGCCGCGACACACCGGCTGTCCTGCCGAAGCCGGGCAGCTACGCCATGGTCCTCGACCCCACCATCGGCACAACCCGGCGCAGCGTGCGCTTCTCGCGTGTCCTCATCGACGGGGGCAGCAGCATCAACATCCTCTACCGCGACACCGCCCGCAAGCTGGGCATTCAGGAGGCCGAGTTGCGCCCCACCCCCACCGTCTTCCATGGCATCGTGCCAGGCCACTGCTGCCAGCCGATCGGCCGGACCACGCTGGAGGTGATGTTCGGGAAGCCGGATCACTTCCGCACCGAGAGAATCGAGTTCGAGGTGGTGGACCTCGTGAGTCCCTACCACGCGCTCCTGGGCAGGCCGGCCCTGACCAAGTTCATGGCGGTGCCCCACTATGGGTACCTGAAGATGAAGCTGCCTGGCCCAAAAGGGGTCATCACCGTAGCCGGCGACTACCGCCGCTCCATGGACTGCGCCACGCAGAGCTCCAAGATGGCCCAGACGCTGGTCATCGCCACCGAGAAGCAGCTCATCCACGACGCCGTCGCCTTGGCTAAGGCCGCGCAGGCGGACATGCCGGCTGTAGGCAACCCGGCTGGGACGACTCACTTCCAGCCGGCCGACAACACCAAGAAGATCCTGCTCGACCCGGCGCAGCCGGACAAGTACGTCACCATCGGTGCCGGCTTGAGCAAGAAATAGGAAAGCGAGCTCACCAGCTTCCTCCGTGAGAATCGGGACATCTTCGCATGGTCTCCAAGGGACATGCCGGGTGTGCCGAGGGAGTTGGCTGAGCACCACCTCCACGTCAGGCCTGAAGCCAAGCCGGTGAAGCAGCCTCTCAGGCGCTTCGCCGAAGAACGAAGGAAGGCCATCGGTGAAGAAATCGCCTGGCTAGCCGGCTTCATCATGGAAGTCTGCACCCGGACTGGTTGGCGAACCCGGTCTTGGTTTTGAAGAAGAACGGCTCCTGGCGCATGTGTATCGACTACACCAGCCTGAACAAGGCGTGCCCAAAGGACCCCTTCCCCTGCCGCGCATAGATCAAGTCATAGACTCGACTGCCGGCTGTGAACTGTTGTCTTTCCTAGATGCCTACTCAGGCTACCACCAGATTCCTTTGAATCCGGCTGATCAAATAAAGACTTCGTTCATTACCCCGTATGGGGCTTACTGCTACACGACTATGCCATTCGGCTTGAAAAACGCAGGCGCCACCTACCAAAGGTGCATGCAAAAGTGTTTGCAGGATCAAATCGGCAGAAATGTTCACGCATACGTGGATGATGTCGTTGTAAAAACCAAGGAGATGCCTACCCTCCTTGATGACCTGAGAGAAACCTTCACCAATCTGCGAAGATTCCGGATGAAGCTCAACCCGGCCAAGTGCACGTTCGGCGTGCCAGCCGGCCAACTCCTGGGCTACCTCGTCTCTCAGCGAGGAATCGAAGCCAACCCGGAGAAGATCAGTGCCATTGAGAAGATGGAGCTGCCGCAGTGCCTCAAGGACGTCCAGAAATTCACCGGATGCCTGGCCTCCTTGAGCCGCTTCGTCAGCCGGCTGGGGGAGAAGGCACTGCCCATGTACCAGCTGCTGAAGAAATCGGACAAATTCGTCTGGTCCCCGCAGGCGGATGAAGCTCCGTGACTTAAAGCGCGTACTTTCGACCGCGCCCATCCTCGCATCGCCGGCTTCGATGGAGCCGATGTTGTTGTACATCGCTGCCACCAATCGTGTGGTTAGCGTCGTCCTGGTGGTGGAGCGCAAGGAAGCCGGCAAGGAGCATCGGTCCAGCGCCCAGTCTACTATCTCAGCGAGCTTGTCCCAGTCGAAGCAGAACTATCCCCACTACCAGAAGGTCACATACGGCGTATACATGGCGGCCAAGAAGCTCAAGCACTACTTCCAGGAGCATCCCATCAAGGTGGTGGCCACAGCACCCTTGGCGGAAATCATCGGCAGCAAGGACGCCAACGGCCGGGTCGCCAAGTGGGCCCTGGAGCTAGCCGCCCACACCATCATCTACGAGCCGCGCACGGCCATCAAGTCGCAGATCCTCGCGGACTTCTTCGTCGACTGGGCCGAGATGCAATACCTGCCGCCCGTGCCTGACTCCACGCACTGGAAGCTGCACTTCGACGGCTCGAAGATGCGAAACGGCTTGGGAGCCGGCATCGTCGTCACCTCCCCCAAGGGAGATCGGCTGGACTATGTCCTGCAGATCCACTTCGCCGCATCCAACAATGTGGCGGAGTATGAAGCGCTCATCCATGGGCTGAAGCTGGCCAAGGAGATCGGCGTGCGTCGCATCCTTTGCTTCGGCGACTCCGACTTGGTTATACAGCAAGCATCGGGCGACTGGGACGCGAAGGACGCCAACATGGCCTCATACCGCTTCCACGTCCAGCAGCTATCCGGCTTCTTCGATGGCTGTGAATTCCACCATGTGCCACGAGCAAACAATGAGGCGGCAGACGCCCTATCCAAGATTGGCTCAACCCGGCAAGCCATTCCGCCGGGCGTTGCCTTGGCGATTCTCAAGAAACCATCCATCATACCGTCACCGGACTCGGATTCCATATTCGTGCCGGCTGACCCGGGGGCTTCTCAGCCGAACCCGGGGGCTTCATCGCCCAAGTCGGGGGCTCATCAGCCAAACCCGCCGGCTTCACAGCCGAACCCGGGGGCTTCTCAGCCAAACTCGGGGGCTTCTCAGCCAAACCCGCCGGCTTCACAGCCGAACCCGGCGACCACGCAGTCGAAACCGGAAGCTCCGAAGATGGAGGCCTTGGTGGTCAGCGTATTTGAAATAAAATGCGTACCATCATGGGCACAAGAATTCCTCTCCTACCTCACCGATGGTGTGCTGCCCAATGACAGGGTTCAAGCCAGGCAGATTGAGAGAAGGGCCAAGGCCTATACAATCATCAACCACGAGCTGTACAAACGCAACGTAAGTGGGGTGTTCCAGCGGTGCGTCGAGCCGGCTGAAGGGATTGAGCTCCTACGGGAAATCCACCAGGGAGAGTGCGGCCATCACGCCTCCTCCAGAGCCATAGTGGCCAAAGCCTTCCGGCACGGTTTTTACTGGCCGACTGCGCTCAGAGACGCAGAAGACTTGGTGAAGAAGTGCAAAGGCAAACGCCGGCTTCCGCCCTAAAAACCATCCCCATTACCTGGCCGTTTGCCGTATGGGGCTTGGATATGGTGGGCCCATTCAAGACAGCCCGAGGCGGCATGACACACCTCTTGGTGATGATTGATAAATTCACTAAGTGGATCGAAGCCAAGCCGATCAAGAAGCTGGACGGCTCCACAGCCGTCACATTCCTCAAGGAGATAATCGCGAGATACGGCTACCCGCATAGCATCATCACCGACAACGGCAGCAACTTCGCCGAAGGCATATTCAAGCGCTACTGCGGGGAGATGGGGATCCGAATGGACCTATCGTCCGTAGCGCACCCGGAGACCAACGGCCAAGTGGAGAAGGCAAATGGCTTGACCCTAGCCGGCATCCGGCCCCGGCTGGTGGAGCCGCTTGAGCGCTCAGCCGGCTGCTGGATAGAAGAGCTGCCCAACGTGCTGTGGAGCCTGCGCACAACACCAAACCGCTCAGTCGGCTTCACACCCTTCTTCCTCGTATACGGGGCCGAAGCCGTCCTGCCGACTGACATCGAGCACGACGCGCCAAGAATCAAGCTATACACAGAAGCCGAAGCCAAAGAAGCTCGCGAAGATGGAGTCGACCTGGTTGAAGAGGTCCGGCTGATGGCCGAATCCAGGTCTGCCGTATACCAGCAAAGCCTCCGTCGCTATCACAGCCGGAAGGTCAAGTCCTTAGCATTCCGAGAAGGAGACCTAGTGCTCCGGCTGATCCAACGGACAGCCGGACAGCATAAACTAGCATCCCCATGGGAGGGTCCCTTCATCGTGAGCAAGGCAGTAGGCAATGATTCCTACTATCTCATAGATGCCCAAGAGGCCAAAAAGAACAAGGCGAGCAAAACTGACGAGGAGACAAAACGTCCCTGGAATGTCAGGTTGCTTCGACCATTTTACACTTGAGAGCAGGAATGTATGTATCCCTTGTACCCCTTTTGTAAGCTATGAAAAAGCATGCGCCGAGAGCGCCGTTTCCGACAAGTTTTTCGCGTACTCTACTTCGTTTCGCCAATTGGCTTGAACCCTTTCACGCGGCCGGCTTAGTAACGTGATCCGGTTTCCGACAGCCGGCTTCCGACCAGCTACAGACCGCAACCCGGCTGTCCGGCTGGCGGGAGTAAGGCCTAGGGAGCCGGCACGCGAAAAACGACTAAAGAAAGAGTAAAAGCGAGTTGACTTGCAACTTTTCATAAAAGTGTCGGACTGCCGAACTCGACTCGTTCGACTGAAATACTATCGGCCTCACCCAGCGGCACGCTCATGATCCGGCGACGGATCGCAAGTCGGACGTACGACCGGCAAGAGCACAGCCAAAGAGTGGGGCGGATGGGAAAAAGCGAACAAGTTGAAAGAAAGCAAGCCGGCACACAAATGACTAAATAAACACATTAAAGTGTGCCCTAATAAAAGGATAACGATATTGTCTTACATATGCACCCGGCATCCCGGGGATTTAACAAATTATCTTGGCAAAAGCAACAACTGAAAGACAGGTAAATCAAGGGCCAGCTGGAGGAGCATCAGAGCGGCCGGCTGCCGGATCGTCTCGGGCGCGTTCCGCCTCCTCATCTCCCATCTCGTACTCCTCATCAGAGTGAGGGTTCGGGTCCGCGACGAAGAGGCTTTTGTCGACGAAGTCGGCGATGGCGCTGGCTCGGGCAAGCCGGGCGGCCTTGTGTTCGGCCGAGAGCTTGTCCTCCACGCCGGCTCGCCGATACTCAAGCTGCCCCAGGTCCACCTCGTTGTACCAGGAGAGGACAAAGGACAGCGCCATGTCGGCACCAGCGCGCGTGGCAGACTCCTTCCAGTCGAGGAAGCGATCCGGCGCCCGCTCAATCAAAGAGGTGAGGTTGGAGATATCTTGCGGCACCGCCTCCGCGGGCCACAGCATCGGGACCAGCTCCTCTGCCGCCCTCCGGAGCTCCCAGCCAAACTTGGTGATGGGCTCGACGCGGGCAGCCATGGACGCCATGTAGTCCTCCATGGTAAAACACTCCGAGCTGCCCTCGCCAGTTGCCCGCCCCCTGGACTCGCGCGCAACGCCAACGGCTGCCAAGGCCGCATCCTGCGTTTCCGGGAAGGCCGCTGCAAGAAAAAAAGCATGTCAGAAGTCATCAAAGCCGAAATAAGCTGAAAAATGCAAATTTTCGAAGTCCTAAAGTAAGACCGCGGCAGCCGGCACGAGCCGCTCGCCACCAGCCCGAAGATGGAGATTCAGAGATCGGCGGCAGCCGGCACGAGCCGCCGCCCTGCACGAAGATGGAGATTTCGAAGGATAAAGAAAAAGACTAGCGGCAGCCGGCATGAGCCGCTGCCCCCAGTCCGAAGATGGAGATTTCGAAGGATAAAGAAAAAGACTGGCGGCAGCCGGCACGAGCCGCCTGCCCCCAGCCCAAAGATGGAGACAGCAAAAAAGATAAGTTTCTGTTGCCGGCTACCAACGGAGGCCGGCAGCCGACAGCCGAAAGCCGGCAAAGGGAAGGGAACATAGAGGCACTCACCCGAGAAGCCACGATCAACCGCGCCAATCATGTCCGTCCAGCGCTTGGCAGTAGCCGTCAGCTCCGTGGACTTGGTGGTGACCTCCTCCTGAAGCGCAAGCCGCTGCTTCTCCACCTCGGTCAGCCGCCGGCTCAGATCCTCCACCTTCTCCTTCTCCGCCGTCCTAAGGGAGGCGAGCTCGGTGAGATGGTTCTTCTCCAGCAGGCGCAGCCGCGTCAACTCCCCTCAGCCACCTTGAGCTTGGTGGCTGCAGATCGGCCCGCCTCCTCGCTCTCGGCGCAGGCGCGAGCAGCCCGGAGATCCGCCTCCAGCCGCGGGATCTTGGCGGCCTCAACTGCGAGGCAGCCGGAAAGAAACGTCAGCCAACGAAGGCTAAAAAGAAAGAAGACATCGAGCCGGAAGAAGCAAAAGCTTACCCTTGACGGCCTCTAGCTCACGGGCCAAGCCGGCCCGGTCCAGCTTGGCCTTGTGGTAGTGGATCACGGCGCGGTTGTACAGATTGGTGCGCCGATCCGCCACAGCCTAAGGAAAAAAGGAAAATCAGTATGCTAGGCGAAACCCGGCCCGGCTCCAAGCAGCCGGCCCATGCCTCGGAGGGCTACCAAGATGATAACCAAACCAAAGAACAGATAAAGCTTACCTTGCTGGCTTCCTCCACCGTGGCGAGGTTGGCCGCGGCCTCGGCAGCCCTGGCCTTGAGGTTGGCCTGCAGGCTGGAGAAAAACATCTCCACCGATGCTTGGCCGGGGTTCCCCTCCCGGCTGGTCACCTCATAGGAGTCGGCACTAAGCCACGCCTGCTCCATAGTGCCAGCCAAGCCAAGGCTGGAGTCGGACGGACGGCACATGCAGGAGCATAGCGCCCTTGGCCACATGCAGGCCCTGCTGCGGCACCGATGGGGCTCCCGTCCTCACCAGCGCGCGCGAGTCGGCGCCCTTCGTGCGCGTCGGCTCATCCCTTGCCGGGCCTGCCTGGTCGGCTCCCCCGTCGTCGGATCCGGTGGTGGCGGCGCCTGGGCGAAGCGGATGGCCCGGTCGGCGCAGCCATCTCTGGCGCTGAGATGCCCCTCCGGTCTTCATCCAGCACCACCACATCGGCCCGGCTCGGCTCCGGTCGCAGGCGGTGCAGCGCTGCCGGCTCCGGCTTCGGTCGAAGGAGGCATGCCCCGGCCGGCCCCAGCGGCTGGGTCCAGAAGACGAGACCGGCGCGGGAACATGTCATCCAGCGTCGGCTGGCGCGTCGGCTCGACCCGCGTGCCGCGATCAGGCGCTGAGGCCAGCGGCACGGCGAAGGAAGGCGCCCCTGCGGGAGGCGGAGTACCCGCAGGCGGCGGCGGCGTAGGTGCGCGCGATGGAGGCTGCGGCGTCGACTCCCTCCTTTGTCGAGGAAGCGGCGACACGACACGCGGAGTCTGCCGGGAGCCGCCGCCCTGGGCAAACTTGATGGGAGCCCTAGCCGAACAGATAAGGAAAAGATAAGCATAAAAAGCAAGGAAATAAAAGAAATCAAACAAAAGAGAAAAGAGAACTCACCCGGCCTGCTCCGGAACCTTCCTCGGCTGAAGCCGGCGGAGCTTCTTCACCTTCGCCTCCAAGGCGGCAGTAGAGCGGAGGTCGCCGGCTCGCTTCTTCCCCCGGGCGCCGAAGTCGCCGTGGCGCTTGGCGGCCTCGCGCGCAGGGGCACGGCAGGGAGTGGCCCCGTGGAGGACGTCGCCGGCTCCTCGTCCTCTGCTGCTCCGGTGAGGGGGCGGATTGTGCTCCCCCTGGCCGCCTAGGTCAGGCGCCTGCAGCAGGTCGTCGTCGCCAGCCTGGTCGCCGGCTTGGTCAGCCGGATCGGCGTGATCCGGCACCCATCTCTTCGTCGCCAGGTCGCCATCCTCGACGTTTTGGCGGTCGAAGAGCTAGAAAAACAGAGACATGAGCAAACAACAAGCCGGAAGTCGGCAGAGAAAAGGAAGTCGGCCTCGCAGCCGCAAGCCGGAACACAAACTTACCAGCTCGGGTGGGTCGTCCCTGTCACGGGGCGCCAGCCCGTAGTTCCACTCCTGCATGTTCGCCTTGGTGACGTTGTTCACCCGGTGGGCGACCTGGGCCTTGGAGAGCAGCGCCTTGGCCGTCCGGTTCGGATCGAACCGGCCGGACATGTGCCCGATTTTATGGGTGCGCATCTGGAGCGGCAGCACCCGCGCTCGGCGATGGTGCAGAGGAGGTCCTCGGCGGTCAGCCCGTTCGCGACGGCCGCCCCCAAAAAGTCCCAGAGCTGATTCACCTCGGCATCCGGATCCGTCGTGCGGGCGTTGTAGCTCCAGTTGATCCGGCCGACTGGAGGAACCGGGTTGAACTCCGGAAGGTTGATCCGGTCGACGAGCTGGCCCTCGTTGCGCACGTAGAAGAATGACATCTGCCAGTTCTTCACCGAGTCAACGGTTGGAATCTTGGGGAAAGGCGTACCAGGCCGAGTGTAGATCGAGGCGGCGCCGCAGGCCCGCAGCGGCCCTCGGTAGTTTGCGCCTTCGGGTAGAACAGCGGCTCCAGAAGTCGATGTCCGGCCACAAGCCGGCGTAGGCCTCCATGAATGCCACATAGCAGCTGAGGAGGATGCAGGCGTTGGCCGGCAGATGGTGCGGCTGCAGGCCGAAGTTGTCGAGAACCGCGAAGAAGGCGGAGGCGGCGGACCCAGCCCGCGATCAAGGTGCGCGCCGAAGACGACGCGCTCGCCGGGCTGCGGCCTGGGCTCCACCTCCTCGCCGGGCGCCCGCGTGACCACCTCCCGAGGAACCCGGCGGAGGCGCACCAGCCGCTCGATGTCGTCCTCCCGCATGTACGAGCCCCTCCAGGACCCGCTGGCGGAGGCCATCGTCGAGGAAGAACAAGAAGATGACCACGAGAGGCGGAAGGGCGAAGAAGAGCCTTGCGACGGCGGCGGCGACGACGGCGGTTGATGACGCTCCGTTGAAATGCGGGGCCCCGTGGCGCCGGCTCGACGGAGTAGCGGCGGCGGATCGGCGGAGATTCGCTCGCCGGGGTTCGCCAGCGGGAGACGTTCGCCGGAGCGGCGACGGGCTCGAGCGCGAAGAAGAAAGCGAGAAGAGCAGGAGCGCGAGGAAGATGAAGTGAGGCAAGTGGCCGCCTCGGTACCCTCCCCCGCGGCATTTATAGCCAACCGCGGCGGACGGTTAGCCTCCAAGTGGCGATCGTGGCCACCTCGCCCGGATCTTCTGCGCATTAACTTCCCCCACGACCGCTGCCGTTACTGGAAACCGCCACACCACGTCGCCCACGACCGCATCAAATCCGGAGGGGACATTGATGTGACCAGACGAACCGGCGGCAGAGCCCAGGCGTCAGACCGGTCAAGTCGGGTGCAGGACCCGAGGCGGCGGAGACTCCGGCGCGCCGCAAGCCGGAGCCGGACAATAAATTCGACTCGGATTAAAAGTCATCAGCAAGGCGGAGACGCCATCAAAACTTGCGAGAGAGCAAAAGTTGCGTAAGTATAAATAGCGGCCGGCTAGAAGCAGCCGGCAAGAACAAGCCGGATGAGGGCGCAGCCGGCTGAATGGAAATTCTCTCGGCCCCTCCAGGTGCCGCCAAGTATATTCGAAGAGCCGGAAAACCTGCCTAGGTCCTTCTAAACGCAGGACCTTGCCAGCTTCGGGGGCTAATGTGGGGAAGACCCCGGGTAGGGCAATGGACGCAGAGCAACCGGCTGACCACTGGCCGGCTCGCGGCGAGGCCGGCTGAGGAGCAGCCGGCTGGCGCCGTGGCCGGCTGGTCCGGAAGCCGGCTGGCTCTAGGTCCTAGTCGGCCTGGCTGCGGCTCTCAACGCTGTAGCTGGGCCGGCTTCTACAAGCCATATCCGACGGGGTTTGTACCTCGACCGACTCGAGGCTGGCGAGTCTTGCACTGGAAGGAACCGGTTGGTGATCCGGGTTCCCAAAGTCCACGCTGACTTCATCTTCCGTAAAGCGCGGGGCACTGTGGAGCAATAGTGCCACGCGCCGGACAGGCCATCATGGCCTACGACGATCCGTACCGGCTACAGTGGCCGATGGCGACAGGACACCTCCTCTCCATACCGCGACCTCGGCAGCCGGATGGGACAGGCCATGAGGCCTCAACGGCTCCCGACGTCACCGCCTCGGGAAGGAGCGAAGCCGGAGCCGCCAAGCCGGCCAGTAAACTATAGGGTCTTATATGTAAAGTGCCGGTGCCTATATAAGCCGCACTCCCCCTCTCGTGCAGGGGATCGATCATTCTCACTTCTTTCCACCCTTAGCGCTGCCCTGTGAGAGAGATCATCGTCTCCCTTAGCCTCCCAGGGGCAGCCGGACATAGCTCTAGGAGCACCATTGTATTGTGTGATCATCATATACACTCTAGCAGGAGTAGAGGTGTTACCTCCATCGGAGGGCCTCGAACCTGGGTACGTCGCCGTGTCGCTCGTGCCCATACCCGCATCCGGATACCGCCGTGAGTCCACAAGGAACCACTTCGATTAGCCACCCTATGGCATATGTCATGACGATACCACGACAAAGCAAGAAAATGCCTACACGCCACACCTGTCCTCCTCTGGCTCAGTATATCTAGTATAGTCGATTTCGACAAATTTGACCCTTTTTCGAAAGTTCAGCACGATTTGACCTCTTTTTCAAAAATATTCAAAATCTGACCCTTTTTAGTAGCGCCTTTCCCAGGGGAGCTACCCTCTCTTCTCCGTAGCGCCAGCGTCCATGGCGCTGAACTTGTGCCAGCGTGGCGCGGCTGGGCCCACAATTCGCGAGATCAACTCCACTCATGGGGGCGCTACCCTTTTGAAGTTCAGCTCCCTTCAGAATGGAGCTACCCTTTTAAAGTTCAACTCCCCTCGCAGGGGCGCTACCCTTTGGAATATGTTAAGTCGCGTGGGCCGCCCCCATCCGCTCCACCTACCACTTACCCCTCACACCCCGACCAGGAAGAAGCCAGGGCGCGTCCCCCTCTCTCTCCCCTCTCAAATCCTTCCCCAAAATCCCCTAGATCTGAAGATTTCTTTGGTGGATTTTGGTCCCCCTTGATGCAAAGAGGTGTTCTCTCCCATCCACTTCATTTTGTCCAATTGATGTCATGTTTTTGGTTCTATTTTGGTAAATCTTGGTAACCCTAGAAAAATTGATGTCATGTTCTATGTTCTATTGTTGTTGTATAGTCCATTGGTGGTTTGTATGATGTCTATGTAAGATTTGTAGTTTATGGTTAGCCCTAGATCTATTTAGTGACATAGATGTAGTTAGGGTTAGCCCTAGATCTATTTGGACACCATTCTATCTTCTTATTTTATTGTTGAAATGCATATGTTATAATGTAATATACGTATAGTTGATGCATTTGGGTTGTTGTAATTTGGTTATAGATGGCGAGAATTGTGAGTGTCCACTATGTGGACAAGGACGAGTTCATGAAAGGCAATGTCGAGTTAGACCCCGATGAGGTTGTGATGGTGTTTGAAAGAAGTCCCAACTATGCCGAGGTTGTGGAGAAAGTGAGGATTGAGTTGAAATGGATGAGCCCAACCGATGACATAGAATTGGAGGGAAGGTATAATGTTTCTTTTGGTATGCACAATCGTTGGAAGACAATGAAGCTCAACTCAGATGAAAGGTGGAGTGCATACAAGGAGGTGGTGGCCGAATCGCAAGATAAGGCTCTCGAGTTATTTGCCACAAAGAAGGTATCGTCGCAGCCACACTTGGACTTGAACCGGCAAGCCTCCCCAGTTCATGGTAGGAGCCCGTTTGTTGAACCCGATGTTGACATCTCAACATGTAGTCCTCCTCCGATGACCCAAGATGTCATGACCCAACAAGAAATCAGCCAACCACCGAGCCCGATTCGCAATGGCAATTATGAAGCAATGGAAGAAGATAACAATGACTATGAGGGCGACGGGTCCGAGGGTGATCCCAATGACAATGAGGTTGGTGATTTGGATGTTTATTGTGCGCAAGAGGACATGGACCATGACATACCTTATAACCGATGCTATGCATCGGAATCGGAGGATGAAGGTCCCGAGGAGGAGCTTGATGAAGAGGGGTTCACGGCTAAAGAAGCCGAAATTTTCAAGAAGGTAGTTGGTCGGGATCACCGGATACCATTGTTCCGTGATCTTAGTCTTGCAAATAAAGCCGTGGTAGACGGTGGTGAGACCTTTGTGCTGGGACCAAGGCCAAGTTCGAAGCGGGATATGAATCACAAAAGGTATGGGATCGAAAAAGGAGTGAAGTTTGAAACCTTGTTGGAATTTCAGATATGGATCAAGGAGTATGCGGTTAAGTATTTCCGTCCATTCAAGGTGGCTCACTCAGACGTGAACAAGCGTTACACGGTTAGATGTGAGGATGACCGGTGTCCATGGGTTGTGCGTGCAAGACCATTTAAAGGAGGGACGCAATGGCACATATCAAGTTGTGTTTCGACTCATATGTGCGAGGGCAAGGACCTCGATGACTCGGAAGAGAAAGATGTTCACCGGCAGTTATCATTCAATTTTATCGCTTACAAACTATCGAATAGCATTAAGACACTCCCAACAATGACAATCAAGCAAGTCATTGATACTGTGAAGTCACATTTCGGTTATGAGGTAAAGTATGGGAAGGCATGGAAGGCAAAGCAAGCCGCATTTAAGATGTTGTACGGTGATTGGGAAGAGGCATACAACCGACTCCCTCGGTTGTTGGGCGTGATGGCGGCTACCAACCCGGGGATGTATCATGTGGTCGAGCCTTTTGGGCAGAAAACTAGAGAGTACAAAGGTGCAATAGTCCGAGTATTTGGCCGTGCATTTTGGGCCTTTCAGCAATCCGTAAGGGCATTCCAACACTGTAGGCCGGTCATCTCAGTTGATGGCACTTTTCTGACTGGACAATTCAAGGGCACACTACTGGTTGCAATAGGTAATGATGGGAATAATCGGTTGTTGCCTTTGGCTTTTGCCTTGGTTACTGAGAACAATGATAATTGGGAGTGGTTCATGCGTCTTGTGAGAACCAAGGTCATTCCGGCAAATAGGGAAGTTTGTAGTCCTCTCGGACCGCAACCAGGGTATTCTCAACGCTGTGCAGATAGACATTCCAGGGCATGCTCCTTTGCACCATAGATGGTGCATGAGACATTTTGTGTCCAACTTCTATAGGGCATGTGGGAACAAGGAGTTGTCCGACGATCTTAAAGATTGTTGTCTCGCTTACACGGATGCCCGATTTGCGACATTGTACAATAAATTGGTGGCTCAAAAGAACCTCACGCCAGGTGGTTTTGAGTTCCTAAATAGGCATTTGGAATTGAGGGTCAAGTGGGCACGAGCCTATGATGAAGGTGGTAGGAGGTATGGCCAGATGACAAGCAACATGGAAGAATGTTTCAACAGTGTGCTTAAGGGTGTCCGTGCATACACATCGGAGGTCCATCGATGGGAAGCGCCAGGATCATTGAGACATCCTGAAGAGTCACGGTCATCTCCCCCGTCCGGAGATGAAACGTGTGTGTCTCTGGCCTCCATCGGTCAACGAGAGCGGTAATCGCAGCAGGGTTCATGTTTGGCGTCGACCGGCTCACAAGTTGGATGAATGGGAGGAGTCCTTGCGCCTCGATGAACGGGGTATATCGCTCGTCATACGGAAACTGTGTGCCAGACACCCCGTGGTACCTAAGGCGAAGGGGTGACAATTCCTGAAAAAATTCAAGTAAGCAACTTGCATCCCCATGCCAACTAAACAAATAGACAAGTGTGGCAAAATTGTATTACATCGGTAAACTCGGAAATATACCGCCCACGGTGTTCTTGATCATAATGTTGGTGTAGAAGTTCCATCTAAACATTTGAACACAAGCAACAAAAACAAATGAATATTAAGCATAAGTAAGAGACCTTAGGAATATGATGCATCCAGAAATTTAACATCTAGCAAATCATATAGTAAGTATAAGTAAGAGACCCTAATTTCACATCTAGCAAACCATATAGTGTAACATCCAGAAATTTAAAGATGCAAAAAATGTCGTTCTCACCCAAGCAGAGATGGAGGCGCGCCGGCAGAGCACAGGGGCGGCGGCGCGGTCTGAGGAGCGGGGCGGCGGCGCAGGCGTGGGAAGAGCCGCGACGCGGGCGTGGGAGGAGCCGGCGGCGCGGCCTGAGGAGCGGGGAGGCGACGCGGGCGTGGGAGGAGCCGGCGGCGCGGACGTGGGCGAGGCGAGCGGTGGCGCGGGCGTGGGCGACGCGGCCGGCAGCGCGGTCGAGGCGAGCGACGGCGTGGACGTGGGAGGAGGCGGCGGCGCGGAGTCGGCGAGGCGAGCGGCGGCGCGGGCGTGGGCGACCTGACCGGCGCGGGCGTGGGCGAGGCGTTTTAGGTCTGGAGACTGCCGTGGGGAGTGCCAGGGCGTTTTAGTCTGAGAAAAGAGTAGCTCCAGGGCCTGCGGCGCTGTGCTGCGCGAAGTGCAGCTCTAGTATGTGCGGCGCTACTCTATTCTCTGTTTTTATCTGGCAAAAAACTTACACCTCTAACTATAACAATTGAAAACCACATATGTAACATCTAAAAATCTATAATGTTCACAACAATAAATTCTCCAATCTTAAAATCATATAACAATAAAATCCCGACTTCAAGGTTTACAAGATTAAAGTGCACGATACAAACGAAAGTTCATTAAATAGGTGGCATTGAGCCTACAAATTGACAACAACAAATTCTAAAGATTTTTAGTTGAACACATGAATCTACTGAGTCCAATGGGGGTATTTTCCCTTCCGTTTGGTTGCATCTTCTTGCGCTTCCGCATCCTCCCTTGCACGACGAGCCCTCTCTCTCTTTTTCTCCCGTTCCGCCTCACGGAGGTCCTTCTCTTCTTGCTCCTTCTTCTCTTTCTCCAAACGTTGTTTCTCAAGCCTAATCTTCATCTTTTTCTCCCGTTCCTCCTCACGAATCAAATTAAACATATAGTTCCACTTCCTTCCCTCCTCATATGCAACCTCTTCCTTGTGAGAAGTTGATTGTTCCAAATCTATCCACTTCACGAATTGACAAAGAGGTGGAGGAGACTACAAATGCACACTTAATATTATTAACGGCAAACACTTGAGAAAAAATAATTACAAGTGGAGGCACATACCGGTGGGTAGTCGTATGGGTTTCTTGGCTTGGCCTTGTCATGTGCATAGTTAGGACACATCCAAAACCTCCTTCCGTGTTTGGCATCCCAATCATCACATCGCTTGGAAACACAAAGGTCACCGCACCAACAACGAGCTTGTTCCGTCCCTTCGGGAAAATTGGATGGCCAAAGGTCAACGGTGTGCTTCCACTTCCTCGGGTTCTCCTTCGGATCGGACGACACCATACCTACAACAATTTTATATTCAAGTTACTATGAATGATATTCCAAACTAAGATAAGCACAAATTTGTAAGACAAAAAGCAAACATAGAATGACTACAACAATGTTTTGCCATCTACCAAATAGTTATAAGAAAAAATGCATAAACAATAAGTATATCAATTATAATCTTCAAATTCCAAGTTCATCTAGATCTACAATACCAAGCTCAAACTATACATGCCAATATTGACAACACAAAATAGGCCAATCTAGAGGATAATAATGCTATCAAACTAAAATAAAATCCACAAAGACCACACAAATTTCGAAATTTGTGATGATCTAGGGTTTCACCAATACTACACAAAATTGGGTCTAATGACTCTAGATTTTCGAATAAATTTGGTGGGATTGAAAGAACATACCTAAGGGAGGGATGGAGACCAAAATCCACCAAAGAAATCTTCAGATCTAGGAGATTTTGGGGAAGGATTTGAGAGGGGAGAGAGGGGGACGCGTCCTGGCTTCTTCCTGGTCGGAGTGTGAGGGGTAAGTGGTAGGTGGAGTGGATGAGGGCGGCCCACGCGACTTAACATATTCCAAAGGGTAGCGCCCCTGCTAGGAGAGTTGAACTTTAAAAGGGTAGCTCCATTCTTGAGGGAGCTGAACTTCAAAAGGGTAGCGCCCCCGTGAATGGAGTTGATCTAGCGAATTGTGGGCCCAGCCGCGCCACGCTGGCACAAGTTCAGCGCCAGGGACGCTGGCGCTACGACGAAGAGGGTAGCTCCCCTGGGAAAGGCACTACTAAAAAGGATCAGATTTTGAATATTTTTGAAAAAGAGGTCAAATCGTGCTGAACTTTCGAAAAAGGGTCAAATTTGTCGAAATCGACTCTAGTGTACCCTCTGCAAATCCAGAATACGGCCAGTCTAGCTGTTTTTTCGGTGTGTTTTGTACAGCTGCAGCTGCAATGACTTTCGCTCGCAACGTGGGACTACCTTGAAAACCATCCTAGCTTTGCTCAGACCACTGGAGCCAGTGAGCCACAATGCATGGGAACAGAATACTGATGGAAATTCCTTCTTTTTTAGCTAGCGAATTCTTTCATTATATTCTCATTTTTATTTTGCTGGCCTAAGCACCACATAGAGCTAATCCTTAAAACGTGTTTAAGGGTAAAAAAAAATCCTTAAAACGTGTCCATTTTGAACTGTGAGTCGTAGGGTTACGAAAACTCGCACGTACGCTCGAGCTAGAGTGATCCTCTTATCCATGTGGCATCGAGCCGTTGGCCTTTCTAAGTGACGTCACTCGCATGTATGCTATACGGCGGTGGGCAATGTATGCCAAGTACATGGTGTAGAAGGGTCCAACCACATTTGACGTAAGAAACACCCCGATGCTAGGATTGCTGGGGCCATAGAACGCGTTTTCTGTTCCACGCCGCGAAAAGATCCTGTTCCGCACGCCCCGCTCCTGTCGACATGTGTTTGGAGACTAGGACTGGAGCCTGTATCGACAAAGCATCCTGTTCAAAGTGAGGGGTAGTCAGAGCAAGGAAAATGAAAACACAACCCTCTCTGGTAAACACAAACTAACAAAAACCATTGGCGACACTATAATGCCCCCGATTTTTTTTGGAAACAGCTGGGCAAAGAACTGCTAAGAGCATCTCCAGTCGCGTCCCCCAAACCGTCCCCCAAAGGGATTTGGGACGCGCCGGACAAAAAATGCGTTTCAGCCGCGTCCCTCAAAGCTTATTTTTGTCCGGCGCGCCCCGATACGGTGTCCGGCGCCCCGAGCCCGTCCCGTCCCACGGGACGCCGGCACGCCGGACACAACGAAAAGCGAGGCGAACCGACGCGGGGCCGACCTGTCAGCGGCACAGGGAAAATTCGTCTCACACTCCCGCCAAATCCCGCCTCTCCCGCCAAATCCCGCCTCTCCCGCCAAATCGCGCCGATCCCGCCGCGCATTTTAGGCCTCCCAAAACATATCCCGCCGCCGATTCATTTCTCCTATCCCGCCGATTTTTTTTCTCCCTCCCGCCGTCCACCCACCGCCGCTACCCTCTCCACATGGCGCCGCCGACAGCCCCCAAAAAGATGGCGAAGAAAGCGGCCAAGAAGCCGCCGGGCAATGGGACGAAAGGGGAGCGCCGTTCGCGAAGCCGCGGAAGGCGCCGGCTGCGAAGAAGAAGCCTGAAGGATGGACCGACGATCAATGGCAGCAAGATTGCCTGCGCCGGAAGCTATCGACGGCGGAGCGGAAAGGACGGAGGGCGGCGGAGCTGGAAGAAGAAGGCGGCGCGCCAGCACCAGCACGTAATGGCCGGGTGTATCGCCGCCACCAACGCGAGCCCATGGAGTACGTCCATGCCGGTGTACGTTCCGGGAGTGATCTCTCCGTCGCAAGCCGCCTTCTACAACGACGGCCCCTCCGCCACTCCCGGGTGCGTGACGCCTAACTTGTCGCCGCACTACCAGGATGCGCTGCCGCACGGCGGCTTCAACCCCAACAACCTCTACTCCCCGGCGTACGAGCAGCGCGAGCCAGGACCCGGTCCGGACGGCGACCCTTTCACCGGCCGCAGGGTCCGCTCGAATACGACGGCGCCGGTGCTGAGGAGGACGACGGGGTTGAGGAGGAGGACGACGAGGAAGAGGACGGGGTGGAGGACAACGAGGAGGACGACGAGGAGGACGAAGAGGGCGGCGAGGAAGAGGACGACGAGGGTGCCGGTGACGATGATCTCGTGGAGGTAGACGCAAGAAGAAGAAGTGGACGGTTCTGGAAGATCTTTGTCTATGCGAGTCGTGGGCGACGGTGAGCCATGACTCCATCATCGGCGCCAACCAAAAAAGCGGGAAGTATTGGGCGAGGATCAAGGCCGAGTTCGATGAGCGCAAGCTGATCAACAACGACTACAACAAAGTGACAATGAAGAGGAGCCAAGGCAATGTCGACGCGATGGGCCATCATCCAGGCGTCGGTGAACTCCTTCCATGGGTACCATCAGGACTTAGAGACCAGAGGCGACAGCGGCGCCGACGTCGCCCAACTGGTACGACTCTTTCTTCCATAATCCGTAGCGCCTACATTGTGTTCGATGAAATGACTCTGCTTCCTTTGGTTAGTTTGATAAGGCCATGGATTTGTACTCGAAGAACTCGGAAGGTCACAAGTCTTTCGTGCTCATGCATTGCTATGGCAAGCTCAAAATGAATGAGAAATGGCGGTTGACGCGCTTGTCGCTATCCAAGGGGAAGGACGCCATTGATCTGGACGCGCCGCTGGCAACTTCGACAGGGCGTCCTACTGGCAACAAGGTTGCCAAGGCCGCCTTGGCCGACGCTGGTCGTCTGAGAAGACGCAGGCCGATCACGAAATGCCTCGCCGACGTCTCCTCGACCTTTATCTCCCGCGACAAGAAGGCCGACCAAAGGTGGGCCGAGCTGCTCAAGAGGCAAGAGGAGAAGCTGGAGCTCAAGAAACGCAGGGACGACATGTCCCTGCTGAGAACGTCGACAGAGGAATGTCTCCCCGGACGCGAGCGGCGCACAACTTCTTCAAAGCCGATCCTCGACGACATCGAAGCCAAAATGGCGGCGCGGTCGCGCCCCGGGTGCCGCATCGGCGCGGGCAACGCAGAAGAGGGCCGACGCGTCTCTATGCTACACCCGCGCCGGCCTCGCGTCGGCGACGGAGCGACGCACCATGCAAAGAACAGCATCGCGACGAGGTCATCGTGCTCGACGGGCCTGCGTCGACTCAGGATATGACGCCGTCGCCCAACCCTCTTCTAATTTGCATGCACCACCGGTCTGTAATATGATCGCGCGCCAGACTTTGATCGCCGCTACTCGATCGCGACGAATCGGCGGGAGCGATCTCTTTTGAATGCATCTATTTGAATTTTTGATTGGGGCGGCGTTGGGGGACGCGGTTGGGAGCGACGTCCCCCAAACGCGCACGAAAACACGTCCCCCAAACGCTCGATCCGGCGCGGTTTGGGGGACGCGACTGGAGATGCTCTAAGGCAGAGGAACAGGTGTAGCTGAATATGGGTACCTGACCAATTGAGTCCTCGATGACCACCAGCACTGCCCCTACAGGGAGAAATTTTGCATCCATCTGAGATTCCAAAAAAGCGGCAGGATGTAAAGCTGGCTAGATTGCTATGGTTTTCTGGCTCCAGACCACGACCCGCCTGGTTTCTCTGTGTTCGTTTGGCTCCAGCCGTGAGCTGAACCAATTTCGCATGGTGCTCTATATATAAGCAGTGGGCAAACCAGGTTTGGGCGCCAGTTTTTCAAAAACCCCACAGACGCTCCTCCTCCAGACCTGGTCAACAACGATGCAAATACAAAAGGCTCAGTAAAGATAAGAGTCTGTTGAATTGAACAACAAGCCAAGCTGCCCACCGAGGACGGCGTGGGACCAATGGTTGCCAGACATGTATACAAGTTCTCTCCCAACAGAATTCAGTTTGTTTTTGAAGAAAAGTCGCACCTATACTTTCTGATATGCTGACAGCAACACATCAAACAGTCCATTAAATTGTCCTAATAATAAAAAATATTATTACAAACCAGATAGAGGGTTTTTTTTGTCTAATTCGCCGATTCAACCGCCTGGTGCGAACCGCCTAAACAGCTTCTGCATTCTTCATACAGTTGTTCTTACGGTGGCCTGGCAGACCGCAGTTTGAACACTTAGCTTCCTTCTGGCGCGATCTGGACATGTTGTACTTTTGTGTCCAGGCAGCCTGCAGATAGTGCAGAATCTTGTCCTTTTCGATATTGTCTCGTACGGTGGTTTGTCACGGCTAGTTGTTGGCCTGCCGTCACTTCTATTCTTCGACGGTGCTAGCAGGGATGCATCCAGGCTAATTGCAGCACCGCCATCCTTGGACAAACCGCTCAGCTGCACGAAATGTTGGTCAGCCCCGACATCCACCCTAGCCTTCTTCGCGGTCAGCCTCTGCTCAAGTCCCAACCCATCCCCCTCAACAGCCACTAGCTTCAACTTCGGCACCAAGACCTTTATGGACTCCATTGCCGTGGTGTAAGCATCCACGTTTACATCCCCTAGCCTAACTACCTCCATGCAATTTAGGTACAGCTGAGAATGCCTGAAGCTAAAAGATGTCACCAGCCCCTGGTCCTTCTGGTACTGTACAAGGTGAAGCGGCAAAACATCGCGCGCGTCCACTGTCCACCTCTTCATCACATGGAGCGCCGGGATCTCCGTGCACCTGAGGTGTAGAAGCACCTGCGGGGGATTGCGGAAGACACCCGTTAGAACCTTTTTACAGAACTACTTGCGCACGCGGCAGCATTGAATTTTCTCTGGGGTGCACATATTCCCATGGAAGAGAGTCCATAGCACCGTCCTCACCTTAACCACATGGCAGCACAGCATCCCCATGTGTTCGTACATGCCGCACTCGCAAGTGTAGTATCCATTGTGGACCAAAACCTTGTACTCCACCTTGTACCACTTCTCCCGCCTACCGCTGTCGAAATGGGATGCCCTGTACACCTCTCCGGGCACCAATTCGTCGATGTAGTAAGATGCAGACTTGTACAGAACTTCCTGGAACTTCTCGAACATAGTTCTTGTATATATCTTTGCGGCATGCTTCTCCATAGGTCCGCCGACTTTGTAGACCACTCCACCCTGCAGGTAGACTCAGTTAGCATTTTATATGTCGATAATTCATCTACTTGGGGGTTAATGGATCAGGTTTCAGTCAATACCAGGCGTGTCCTCTTCTCCTGGAAGCTCTCTTCCGAATCCCTATCGTACAACAGTTTGTTAAATTGTTTAACAAACACGTGCATCACCGAACCGGGGGGCACGTGTGTCTTCAACATGTGGTTAGCACTTTCGCTACGCTGAGTACTGGTCATCCTCGCACAAAAAATTCCACTGAAGTACGGCTTCGCCCACTTGTGCCTTGTTTCGTATATTTGGTACAGGTAGGGATTCTTCTCCAATGCGTAAGTACTAAGCATCTGCAGCCAGGCACCCTCGAACTCCTCCTTGGTCAGCATCTGGTTCACAATCTGGTGGAAATCAACCTTGAACTGGCTGTTCTTCCCATACAATGCACCTAGCCTCTCCTTGGCTTTCCTTAGGACATGCCATTTGCACCATCGATGCTTAGTTGCTGGCAGAACATTACTAATAGCCACCTCCATCGCCCTGCACTGATCTGCAGCCAGGAATAATAAACGTAACACTTGTGTCAATTACTTTTCGCGTGCATCTTACGAAAAAGGCTAGCACGGGGAAAAATATGAAATAACGCGAGATTCGCTGATGCACAGATTTTTGTACCTGTTAGTATGGTGACTGGTTTTTTTCCACTCATCATCTTGACAAACTCCCCGAAAACCCATTCGAAGTTCTCAACCTTCTCTTCACGCAGCAGCACACCCGCGAAAATGGCGCTCTGAAAATGGCTATTGACGCCAACGATCAGTCCGAAGGGCATATCATACACATTGTCCTGTAGGTCGTGTCAAATGTTATAGCATCACCAAAGTAGTGGTACTGTGCCCTCCCCTTCCCCGTAGTCCATAGTAGGTTCATGATCCTACTGTCATCATCCACTTGCACGCTGTACGTGAATTCAGGGTCAGCAGCCCCCATCTCAGAGAAAACCTCAATTGTCTTCCTCACATCATCATCTGCTTGCTCGCTACTGATCTTCCCACACAAAGTCTTCAATGCCCTTTTTGTGAAGGGTATATTCTCCATTTTCCCGAAGAAGCTCCCAATGATACTGTAAACCTTCCCAAGGTTTACATTATTCTCGCGCAGCTGCTTGACCAGATCTTTTGTGTGGCTGTCGATGTGCCTGTGGGATGGCCAATGCGCCCTTTCGCCGAATGAAGCAGACAAATCATGAGTGTGCACGTCCCTGTGCTCGCATATGTACCAACCGTTGTCCTTCGTCCGCAGCAAACGGATTAGAGCCGGGCAAAGGCAAACGGGTGGAGTGCGAATTTGTTGCCCGCGGACGGCCCTGCACACATATAGACAACAGTTATCCGTAGGAAATGATGGTGGACCTGTAGAACTGCATGCTCTAACCAATGCAACCAAAAGACCGATCTGATGGAAGAGATTAGGCAATGCATTTATACTTCAACACTCCCCCTCACGTGTGGCTCCCTCAGGCCTAAACGTGGACCGAAAGTGGGCTGCAATATTTTTATTTTATATTGCGCCAGCCGGGTCTTGAACTCAAGACCTCTTGGCTCTCATACCATGTAGAACATGTTCCACCATCCAGTTCGAATCCTGTTCATGTACCATGTCTGGTCCTGCTCCTGCTCGACCGACCTGGACGGGGCATTTAATTAGCATTGCCAACGTATACCCTCCAACCGTGCATACATACAGCGCACTTGCTCACGTGGCACACCGCGGCATACAACATTTAATGTCAAATTGCTGCCTCCGCGTCGCGCAGTACGTATTCCTATATCAGGCTCACCCAAGCCCGGGCACCATTCGTCCGCCCTCGGTTACGCTTTGTTTGTTTGTTTGTTTGAAACCCAACCAGTTAGACTGTGTTAGTTTTATAGATTTGTATGATAAGAAACATCAGTGCTCTGAGGGGGGATAAGAACAACAAAAGAATAAGAAAAGAACAGGACATCAGTGCTCTGCAGTGCTCTGGTAGGGAGTTCCTTATTTGAGTTTGCTTGGAGTCAAACCTGTCGTGCTCCACCAAAGGACAAACCCAACACCCTTGCAGGTTGAGTTCGACGACATGAACCGATACCTGGTCAGTGTCAGCTGCAATCAAGTTCCTCAGGTCTACGAAGTAATACAGTATCTGGTTAAGTCTTGGTCGGCGCGCGCCGATGAAGATCGACGGTAGGTCCCTGAAGTTGATGGGTGCAAAAACTTGATATTGTGTAAAACTCCCGGTAACATTTGCAGCTGGAAGAACCTCCATTTGGCCGGCCGGACCGCATTGGCAGGGGCATGCGCTGCACCGTATACCCCAGAAGGAACTCTGCCCGTTGAGCCTGCAATCCTCATTTGTACAATATCTCGCAGCAAAATTTTGGCATCTGAACCCTTCCAACACCATGCCGCACTGGGCGAACGGGAGCGGACACAACTGGAATCCACGTCCACCGCCGCCGCCCGCCACCACCACCACCACCACCGCCGCCACCGCCAGGCTCTTGTCCAGCAGGATCTCCACCGCCGCCGGCATTGACTGGCTGCTGCCCGGCAGGACCTCCAATGCCACCGGCATTGCCAGGCTGCTGCTCGCCTCGGCCGCCATGACCCGCCTGCTGCCTCGCCGGGCCACCCTGATCTGGTGTCCGGCCTGCGAGACCACGGTGGCTACCACCAAGAATCGCCCTCGAGCTCGGAAGGTCTGGAAAGTCCCTGTTGAGGTCGAACAGCTTGTCATCCGGCTCGCCGCTGACGTCCTCCTCGTTGCCGGCGATCGGCGTCTTGTGAGCCGCGTCGTTGTCGAACCGAAGCACGGACGAGGCGTAGAGTTTGCTCCCCTTGATACTAGCCTTGAGGAACTCGCGCGGGCGCCCTCCCGCACCGGTGGCCGGGGTGTACAGCTCGCCGCCCCCGTTGATGCTGGACTTGAGGAACTCGCGCGGGCGCCCTCCCGCACCGGTGGCCGGGGTGTACAGCTCGCCGCCCCCGTTGATGCTGGACTTGAGGAACTCGCGCGGGCGCCCTCCCGCACCGGTGGCCGGGGTGTACAGCTCGCCGCCCCCGTTGATGCTGGACTTGACGAACTCGCGCGGGCGCTGTCCCGCACCGGTGGCCGAGGCGTACAGGTCGCCGCCCCCCTTGATGTTGACCTCTCGCGGGCGCTCTCCCGCAGCGGTGAGATCGTCGCAGGTGAGAGGCGCCGCCTGGTGGAGGAGAACCTGCCCGCACTTCTTGACGATGGTGGGCTTGAGCACTTGCTCCTCCTCCCCGGCACACCCAGCCTTGAGCCCCTGCTCCTTCTCCCCGGTACACGGCGCCTTGAGATCGTCATGCGTGGGCGGCGGCGCCTCGTGGTTCTTGACGACGGCCGCGAAGGTGGGCTTGAGTCCCTGCTTCTTCTCAGTGGCCCACGGCGCCTTGAGATCGCCGTTGGTGCTCGACGTGGCCTCGTGGACGTTATGCTCCTCTGGTTCCTGCTTGTTGGTGGTCACCGCCTTCTTGACGACGGCGGCGAAGGATGACTTGAAGTCGTGCACCTTGGGGAAGCAGACGTCGCGGGGGGCCCTTGGCCGCGGCCGCGGCACTCCTCCGTGCTCCTCCTCCGCCTCACTGCAAAACCGGTGATGAGAAACACACCGGCAACAACGAAGCCGTGCCCAAATAAAAGAGTTGGGGAGGGAAAGAGACACGCGAGAACATACGGGAACTGGAGGACATGGAAGGCGTTGGAGTAGGTTGCGGAGGCGGCAGCAGGCTTGCGGATCTGCTTCGGGGCGTTGGAGTAGGTTGCAGAGGCGGCAGCAGGCTTGGGGATCTGCTTCTGGGCGTTGCTGTTGCGGCCCTTGACCTTGACGAGGGCATCCTCCACCGAGGGTTTGCTCCTGCTGCAGGCGCTCGCCTTGACGCCATCGTAGTCCTTGGCTTGCTCACTGCAGATTAGATCTGCTCTGTCACACAGAAATTCCTCGTTCGAATGTGCATCAGAAGGAATTGGAGACCAGGAAAATTACCACGACGGCGCGCTCCCCTTCTTCGGAGACGTCGGCGGCGGCGAGGCTCGTGGTCGTGGGTGACCGTGGCGAGAAGCGCCCCTCCGGAAATCTCGGCTTCCGAGGAGAGCGGGTACCCACGCATGCTCGACGTACTCGCCTCCGGCTCCCAAAGCAGCGGCTGTGGCCGCAACAGGCCGGCTTGCCACCTCCCGGGAACCCTGTTCGCCGGATCCGGCCGCCGCACCAAGCGCCTGGATGTCGTGGCCGATCAGGGACCAGACGGTCAAGTCGCTCGCCATGGCTTGTTGTTGAGGAGGTCGGGGTTTAGGGGAGGGGTTTGAGGAAGACGAAGGGAGGACGGGGAATGGACAAAGGACAGGGAAGCGAGGAAGAAGGGGTAAGCGCAGCGGGGACGGGGGTGGAATCTTTTCTTTCCCCTCCTGCAAGTTGGTCAAGGAAGGAAGGACACCCCAAACCACTCACAGGAGTGATTTTGAATAATTTTGAATTCTAGTATTTCTTCCCCTGCTTTGCTTTCTCGTGAGGACCTCATGCTGTTTTTTCGTTGCTCCGCCGGCGTAATTATTATTACCGCGTTCTTTTACCCTTTGTTTTAATCGGAAAGCAACTTTACCATTGTAGATGGATCATGTATGCGCAGGGACTTCGAACATGTCTCTCTCTCTTCTTTGTTGATGTCAGCTGTGATTTATGATCCCCAAATACATGAAGTGGATTTTTTTATAAACTCAAATTGTAATCAATAAACATGACTGGTTTCTTTCAGGGTCTAAGTTTGTTTTTGGATACCGTTCAGTGCAATTCTCACGAAACTTATCTTAAATTTATATAAATTTGAGTATATCCACATTGTTCGTTGTGAGGTGGATTCGAACCACGTTTGGATTTCGAGTACAGAAGCTCAAGCGTTTGCGTGAATGGACAATTAATATGAAACCTTTGGTTGTTCGACTCAAGTCCTTGCCTTTTCGTTTTGTCTTTCACCTTGTTTGTTTCATCTTCCAACGCACGATGTTCACCTACTCATGTGTGCTTATAAAACAGAGGTCGCTCCTCCTATGAAAAGGTTACAGAGTTGCAAGACCACACACATCCTATGCGCCTACCACCCGGTTTCAGGATCTTGCGCCATCGCTCAAGACTTCTCCATCCCGTCTACTGGCGTGTACCGCTGGGCGGAACAGTAGGTTTCTGAAACCCCGTCTCTTGTGATTCTGTACGGGAGAGAGGCTATAAAGTATTTGGGGAGCGCTCTAGCGCGACTGCTGGTTTCTTTTCCAACACGGACGTCCACACGGAGGTTGACGACTTCTTCCCCGACATCAGTAACCTCTTTAGCGACATTGCTCTCAACAGTGACAACGTCAATGCCAACACCAACGTTGGTTCCTCTTATTGACTGTATGTTCCGTAACCTTATGTTTGCGGAATCTTATTTCAGTATCTTCTCTTATCAATTTTCTTAGACACATTTCTACGTAATATATGTTTCTTAGCAATATGTATAGATTTGTTATTTATCTACTCGTATCTGTTGTTTTCTTGGATTAAATCATGGGGAAATTGCTAATATTTCCAACAATCCAAAAACCTTATAGGAATTTTCCCCCGGTTATATTTGATGCATCTCTTGAGCCTCCTCCATTCGTGGGCGTGAATTACAAGAGTTGGCATGCGGGAGCTATTCTCTTGCTTACAACCATGAGATAATTTGACGCCACTAAGGGAAAGCCTGCAGGAGAGCTTACTCACCTCGAGGAGAAAGCTTTTGAGGATACCGACACCCTTCTGAGGGGTGCTATCATCAGCATTCTTGGCGCGAACATTGTTGATTCGTATTTGTCCATCTCTACGTGGCAAGGATATGTGGGACGCAATCGAGGCCAAGTTTGGGGGCTCGGATGTGGGCAGTGAATTGTATGTCATGGAGCAATTTTATGACTTCAAGATGACTGTTGAGTGCTCCATCGTTGATTAGGCTCATGAGATACGTCCATTGCAAAGGAACTTGAGCAATTTACATATGTGTTACCGGACAAGTTTGTTGGCGGAGCCATCATTACCAAGCTTTCTCCTTCATGGAGGAATTTTGCTACTTCTCTGAAGCACAAAAAACAAGAGTTCTCCACTACGGATATCATTGGGTCTCTTGACGTAGAAGAAAAGGAGAGAGCAAAATACACACATGCTCGAGGTGTTGAAAGAGATTCTAGTGCCGACTTGGTACAGAAGAAGAACTTACAATCCTACAAGTCCAAGAACAAGAACAAGTATGATGGTAAAGGGGAATTTGATGGGAAGAACATGGCCTCACAGTATACCAATTTCAAGAAGAAGACTGATAAGACGAAAGGAGTATGCCACGTCTATGGTGACTCTGATTATTGGGCTCTGAATTTCCCAAACCGTTTTGACAAGCATCTGCAAGGAAAGGGGGGCAAGATCACCAATGTTGTCGTTGGAGACACTGAGATGAAGGATGT
This sequence comes from Lolium multiflorum, assembly GCA_030979885.1. NCBI lineage: Eukaryota > Viridiplantae > Streptophyta > Magnoliopsida > Poales > Poaceae > Lolium > Lolium multiflorum. Next base: position 191,701,109 of record CM061753.1, read on the forward strand.
TGGGTATGGTATATTTTCTACTGTCCTTTCAGTATGTCATTCTCCAGAATGGTGGATTGACACAGGTGCCAATGTACACGTTTGTGCTGATATATCTATGCTTTCTTCTTATCAGGTCGCAGGGACTTCCTCTGTGCTAATGGGCAACGGCTCGCATGCTACTGTTTGTGATGTTGGTACGGTCAATCTGACCACTTTGGGAAAGATCGCGGCCTGAAGAATGTGCATCATGTCCCTTCTATCAATAAAAATCTTGTTAGCGGATCGCTTCTATGTCGTGATGGATACAAGATTGTGCTTGAGTTCAATAAATTAGTTGTGTCAAAATTTGAAACTTTTATTAGTAAAGGCTATGTATGCGGAAGGTTGTCCCGCTTATCCCCATGAGACGTTCATAATAAAGTTATTAATCATATTTTCACCAATATTGAGACAAATGTTTGGCATTCACATCTTTGTCATGTTAAATTTGTCTTGGCAAGTTGTGAATTGGAACCAAAAAGGCATAGTTAGGCCCCACATGCTATGAAAAAGTAGTCGATAGATTTGTAAAGAAGAGAACTATTTTATCACTTTGTGTACTACACTTGTAAAATTAGTACTATATATACATATATTATTTTATTCCTTGTGGGCAAACCTGCCGGGACGGGGATTGACCCCCGGAGCCATCTCCATCGACTCCACCGCCTCCACTTCGACTCCATGATGGTTTGCGAGTAGCTCCCCCGTGGACTACAGGTTCTTGGCTGTAGCTAGTTGGTACTCTCTCTTCCATGTACTTCAATACAATGATCTCATGAGGTTCCTTACATGATTGAGATTCATATGATGTAATTGGTGTTTAGTTTGTTGGGATCCGATAAATTATGGAATTGTGATTAGATTGTTCGTTATATTATCATACTATTGTTTATTTAAGATCTTGCATGCTCTCCGGTACTTGTAGTTACCCTGATCAAGTAGTTGCCTGTATCTCCAAGAGGGAGTATTTATGCTAGATAGTGGGTTCATGCCTCTAGTAATCTGGTAGAGTAACAATAACTTCTAAGGTTGTAGATGTGTTGTTGCTACTAGGGAGAAAACAACAATGCTTTATCCAAAGATAATTACATTGTTTACTTTACAAACTTTACTTAATGCAATAGTTTGTTGCTTGCAACTTAATACTGAAAGGGGTATGTATGCTAACCTGAAGGTGGATTATTTAGGCACAGATGCATGATGGATAGCGGTCTGTGTATCATTGTAATGCCCAATTAAATACTACAGTAAACTTTATCTTATCATAGCATGCATTTCCATGCCCTCACAATTATCAATTGCCCAACTGTAATTTATTCACCCAGCACATGTTATTTGTTTGGAGAGTTACCACTAGTGTAGAAGCTGGGAAACCTGGTCCTTTTGTCATCATCATTGCTCTACAGTCAACTACGCACTGGAATATTTTCTAGTGCCATTGTCTCTGTGTTACTGCTACTGCTGCTGTGTTACTACTGCCATTGCTCTCATATTACTGCTGCTTTCACATCACCCATATTACTAGTGCTTTTCCAGGTGCAACTGAATTGACAACTCCGCTGTTAAGGCTTATAAGTATTTTTTGTCTCTCCTTGTGCCGAATACATAAATTTGGGTTTTACTTCCCTCGAAGACTATTGCAATCCCCTATACTTGTGGGTCATCACCCACTACCGAACAAAATGGGCGTGTGCTCATCCCCGATGTCTGCATAGGCGAGACGCGACAGGGGTGGTCCGGGATGACCACACCGAAAAGTTCCAGTGAGGCTCCACTCTTCGTCCTATCGATGGTTCTTCTCGTTCTCTGTGTGTGCGCTCATGCTTGATACGTCTCCAACGTATCTATAATTTCTGATGTTCCATGCTTGTTTTATGACAATACCTACATGTTTTGTACACACTTTATATCGTTTTAATGCATTTTCCGGAACTAACCTATTGACGAGATGCCGAAGTGCCAGTTCCTGTTTTCTGCTATTTTTGATTTCAGAAATCCTAGTAAGGAAATATTCTCGAATCGGACGAAATCAACGCCCGCACCTATTTTCACCGAAGCTTCCTAACACCCGAGAGCCACCGAGGAGGGCCCTGTGGGCCCCGATGATAGGCCGGCGCCCGGGGGCGCCCGTTGTGTCGCCGCTCGTTGACCTTCTCGACGCCGCCTCTTCGCCTATAAAGGTCCCTGACCTAAAACACGATACGAATAAGCCACGAAAAGTTCCGAGCCGCCGCCATCGCGAAGCCAAGATCTGGGGACAGGAGTCTCTGTTCCGGCACGCCGCCGGGACGGGGAAGTGCCCCGGAAGGCTTCTCCATCGACACCGCTGCCATCTCCACCGCCATCTTCATCACCGCTGCTGGCTCCCATGAGGAGGGAGTAGTTCTCCATCGAGGCTCGGGGCTGTACCGGTAGCTATGTGGTTCATCTCTCTCCTATGTACTTCAATACAATAATCTCATGAGCTGCCTTACATGATTGAGATTCATATGATGATGCTTGTAATCTAGATGTCATTATGCTAGTCAAGTGGGTTTTACTTATGTGATCTCCGGAGACTCCTTGTCCCACGTGTGTAAAGGTGACAGTGTGTGCACCGTGTGGGTCTCTTAGGCTATATTTGACAGAATACTTATTCACTGTTATGAATAGCATAGTGAAGTGCTTATTTATATCCCTTTATGATTGCAATGTGTTTTGTATCACTATTTATCTATGTGCTAATGTGATGTTATTAAAGTAGTCTATTCCTCCTGCATGATGTAATGGTGACAGTGTGTGCATCGTGTAGTTCTTGTCGTAGATTATGATCATAATCTCTTGTAGGTTATGGAGTTGATTATCGCTATGATAGTATTGATGTGATCTATGCCTCCTTCATAGTGTGATGTGTGCATGCTATGTTAGTACTTGGTCTATTTTGCAAAGATCTATTATACTCTAAGGTTACTTAAACATGAACATCGAATGTTGTGGAGCTTGTTAACTCCGGCATTGAGGGTTCGTGTAATCCTACGCAACGAATGGTGTTCATTATCAAACAAGAGTATATGTAGCACAAGGAAGAGAACTTATTTATTATGTGATCAATGTTGAGAGTGTCCACTAGTGAAAGTATGATCCCTAGGCCTTGTTTCCACCACAAAGAATTGCTTCCCACGCCAGCAAGCTATTTTCTAGCGCCGCTTGTTTATTGTTTAACTGCATCTTTACTTTCTGCAATATTACCACCATCTATACCACCTGTGTTTTACTATCTCTTCGCCGAACTAGTGCACCTATACATCTGACAAGTGTATTAGGTGTGTTGGGGACACAAGAGACTTCTTGTATCGTGATTGCAGGGTTGCTTGAGAGGGATATCTTTGACCTCTTCCTCCCTGAGTTCGATAAACCTTGGGTGATTGATGACCCACAAGTATAGGGGGTGTATCGTAGTACTTTCGATAAATAAGAGTGTCGAACCCAATGATGCGCGTAGATGTACACGTCCGTTGGGAACCCCAAGAGGAAGGTAAAAGCAAAAGGTTTTGGAAACCAAGGTTTAAGGAGCCAAGAAGCACGTTGAAGGTTGATGGCGGCGGAATGTGATGCGGCGCAACACCAGGGATTCCGGCGCCAACGTGGAACCTGCACAACACAACCAAAGTACTTTGCCCCAACGAAACAGTGAGGTTGTCAATCTCACCGGCTTGTGTAACAAAGGATTAACCGTATTGTGTGGAAGATGATTGTTTGCGAAGAAAACAGTAAAGAACAATTGCAGTAGATTGTATGCGATGTAAAGAATAGGACCGGGGTCCACAGTTCACTAGAGGTGTCTCTCCCATAAGATAAAAGCATGTTGGGTGAACAAATTACAGTCGGGCAATTGACAAATAGAGAAGGGCATAACAATGCACATACATGATATGATAAATATAGTGAGATTTAATTGGGCATTACGACAAAGTACATAGACCGCCATCCAACTGCATCTATGCCTAAAAAGTCCACCTTCATCATCAGAACCCCTTTCAGTATTAAGTTGCAAAGCAACAGACAATTGCATTAAGTATGGTGCGTAATGTAATCAACAACTACATCCTTAGACATAGCATCAATGTTTTATCCCTAGTGGCAACAAGACAACACAACCTTAGAACCTACTGTCACGATCCCAGGTATCAATGGAGGCATGAACCCACTATCGAGCATAAATACTCCCTCTTGGAGTTAAGAGCAAAAACTTGGCCAGAGCCTCTACTAATAACGGAGAGCATGCAAGATCATAAACAATAGATTGATAATCACCACAACATAGTATTCTCTATCCATCGGATCCCGACAAACACAACATATAGTATTACAGATAGATGATCTTGATCATGTTAGGCAACTCACAAGATCCAACAATGAAGCACAATTAGGAGAAGACGACCATCTAGCTACCGCTATGGACCCATAGTCCAGGGGTGAACTACTCACTCATCACTCCGGAGGCGATCATGGCGATGAAGAGTCCTCCGGAGATGAATCCCCTCTGGGTGCCGGAGGCGATCTCCTGAATCCCCGAGATGGGATTCGCGGCTGCAGCGTCTCGGAAGGTTTTCCGTATCGTGGCTCTCGTATCGGGGGTTTCGCGACGGAGGCTATTTGTAGGCGAAAGGGCAGCCTCGGAGGGGGTCGGTGGGGCCAGAACCAGGCGGCGCGGCCAGGGCCTGGGCCGCGCCGCCACCATGTGTGGGCCCCACGTGGCCCCTCTCCGACGGCTCGGTGTTCCGGATGCTTCCGGGCAAAATAGGAACCTGGGCGTTGATTTCGTCCAATTCCGAGAATATTTCCTTACTAGGATTCTGAAACCAAAAACAGCAAAAACAGAACTGGCTCTTCGGCATCTTGTTAATAGGTTAGTTCCGAAAATGCGTAAATACGACATATAATGTGTATAAAACATGTAGATATCATCAATAATGTAGCATGGAACATAAGAAATTATCGATACGTTGGAGACGTATCAGCATCCCTTTAGCCTCCCGAGCAGGTAAAACGATAACAAAGATAATTTTTGAAGTGACATGCCATCATAATCTTGATCATACTTATTGTAAACATATGTAATGAATGCAGCGATCAAAACAATGGTAATGACATGAGTAAACAAGTGAATCATAAAGCAAAGACTTTTCATGAATAGTACTTCAAGACAAGCATCAATAAGTCTTGCATAAGAGTTAACTCATAAAGCAATAAATCAAAGTAAAGGTATTGAAGCAACACAAAGGAAGATTAAGTTTCAGCGGTTGCTTTCAACTTATAACATGTATATCTCATGGATATTGTCAACATAGAGTAATATAACAAGTGCAATATGCAAGTATGTAGGAATCAATGCACAGTTCACACAAGTGTTTGCTTCTTAAGGTGGAGAGATAGGTGAACTGACTCAACAATAAAAGTAAAAGAAAGGTCCTTCAAAGAGGAAAGCATCGATTGCTATATTTGTGCTAGAGCTTTTATTTTGAAAACATGAAACAATTTTGTCAATGGTAGTAATAATACATATGAGTTATGTAAATTATATCTTACAATTTGCATGCCTCATGCATAGTATACTAATAGTGCCCGCACCTTGTCCTACTTAGCTTGGACTACCGGATCTTCGCAATGCACATGTTTCAACCAAGTGTCACAAAGGTACCTCCATGCCGCCTGTACAAAGGTCTAAGGAGAAAGCTCGCATTTTGGATTTCGCTTTTGATTATTCTTAACTTAGACATCCATACCGGGACAACATGGACAACAGATAATGGACTCCTCTTTAATGCATAAGCATGTAGCAACAATTATTATTCTCATATGAGATTGAGGATATATGTCCAAACTGAAACTTCCACCATGATTCATGGCTTTAGTTAGCGGCCCAATGTTATTCTCTAACAATATGCATGCTCCAACCATTAAGGTGGTAGATCCCTCTTACTTCAGACAAGACGGACATGCATAGCAACTCACATGATATTCAACAAAGGGTAGTTGATGGCGTCCCCAGAAGCATGGTTATCGCACAACAAGCAACTTAATAAGAGATAAAGTGCATACGTACATATTCAATACTACGATAGTTTTTAAGGCTATTTTGTCCCATGAGCTATATATTGCAAAGGCGAATGATGGAATTTTAAAGGTAGCACTCAAGCAATTTACTTTGGAATGGCGGAGAAATACCATGTAGTAGGTAGGTATGGTGGACACAAATGGCATAGTGGTTGGCTCAAGGATTTTGGATGCATGAGAAGTATTCCCTCTCGATACAAGGTTTAGGCTAGCAAGGTTATTTGAAGCAAACTCAAGGATGGTGCAGCAAAACTCACATAAAAGACATATTGTAAACATTATAAGACTCTACAACGTCTTCCTTGTTGTTCAAAACTCAATACTAGATATTATCTAGACCTTAGAGAGACCAAATATGCAAACCAAATCTTAGCAAGCTCTATGTATTTCTTCATTAATGGGTGCAAAGTATATGATGCAAGAGCTTAAAAATGAGCACAACAATTGCAAAGTATCACATTATCCAAGACATTTTAGAATCACTACATGTAGCATTTTCCAATTCCAATCATATAACAATTTAACGAAGAAGAAACTTCGCCATGAACATTATGAGTAAAGCCTAAGGACATATTTGTCTATATGCAAAAGCGGAGCGTGTCTCTCTCCCACAAAGTGAATTCTAGGATCCATTTTATTCAAACAAAAACAAAAACAAAAACAAACCGACGCTCCAAGTAAAGAACACAAGATGTGACCGAATAAAAATATAGTTTCAGGGGAGGAACCTGATGATGTTGTCGATGAAGAAGGGGAGGCATCCCCAAGCTTAGACGCTTGAGTCTTCTTAGAATATGCAGGGATGAACCACGGGGGCATCCCCAAGCTTAGAGCTTTCACTCCTCTTGATCCTAGTATATCATACTCCTCTCTTGACCCTTGAAAACTTCCTTCACACCAAACTTCAAGCAAACTCATTAGAGGGTTAGTGCACAATTAATAATTCACATGTTCAGAGGTAACACAATCATTTTTTACACTTCTGGACATTGCATAAAGCTACTGGACATTAATGGATCAAAGAAATTCATCCAACATAGCAAAAGAGGCAATGCGAAATAAAAGGCAGAATCTGTCAAAAAAGAACAGTAAAGACGAATTTTAAAATGGCACCAGACTTGCTCAAATGGAAAAACTCAAAAGTAATGAAAGTTGCGTACATATCTGAGGATCACGCTCGTAAATTGTCAGATTTTTTCGAATTTTCTACAGAGACTTGTGCTCAGATTCGTGACAGACAGCAATGCTGTTTCTGCGCAGCGATCCCAAATATAACATCAACTTTAACATAGAAACTTTACTTGGCACAAAAAGATGATAAGGAGAGGTTGCTACAGTAGTAAACAACTTCCAAAACTCAAATATAAAACAAAGTACTGTAGTAAAAACATGGGTTGTCTCCCATAAGCGCTTTTCTTTAACGCCTTTCAGCTAGGCGAAAGTGCAAATCAAGTATTATCAAGAGTTGGAGCATCAACATTATTATTTTTCATGCAAACACAACTTGTTGCAGAGGGTACTTTAGGTGCTCCATTATCTAAATTTTCTATGGTGGTGCTAGGGGTTTTAGCAATTTTAGGCCTATAATAATTCTTTTGTTTAGGCACTTTAGAGGCATACATGAATTTTTGCTCTTTACCCACATAAGCTTTCTCATTATACTTGAGAGAAGAAAAGGTTGAACCCAAGGTTCCCATAGCTTTTTCAAGTTCATCAATCCTATTGGTTTGATTATCATGGACAACACAAGTTCCTAGGACACTAATTCTTTCATCAATTCCTCCTAGGGATTTATCAAGTTCATCAGTTTTATCCAATAACATTTCCAATTTAGTTTCAATACTTGGAAAAATTTTCTCTATGGTTTCCAATTTTTTCATAACATCCTCAAGAGAGATTTCAATTTTAACTTCTTAACAGGTGGTATTCCAACTAGACTCTCAATGATGCAACTAGCTTCTAAAGCGGGAGTACCTAGGAAATTACCTCCCGAAAGAGTATCAAGAACATACCTATTCCAACTAGATAAACCAACATAAAAGTTCCTAAGAAGGATAGTGGTGGAGTGTTTCTTAATGCACCTATGATGAGCATTACTAATTCTGTACCAAGCATCTTTAAAACTTTCTCCACCTTGTTGCTTAAAAGAACGAACTTCAACTTCAGGATTACTCATGATAACAGTAGTAAAAGTAACTAAGTAAATAAAGACAAGTAACTATTTTTTTTTGTGTTTTTGATATAGAGAGCAAGACAGTAAATAAAGTAAAACTAGCAACTAATTTTTTTGTGTTTTGTTTAGGTGCAGCAAACAAAGTAGTAAATAAAATAAAGCAAGACAAAAACAAATTAAAGAGATTGAGAAGTGGAGACTCCCCTTTGTCTTGATCTCCCCGGCAACGGCGCTAGAAAAAGTGCTTGATGCGCGTAGATGTACACGTCCGTTGGGAACCCCAAGAGGAAGGTATGATGCGCACAAGCAAGTTTTCCCTCAGAAAGAAACCAAGGTTTAATCGAACCAGAGGAGCCAAGAAGCACGTTGAAGGTTGATGGCGGCGAATGTGATGCGGCGCAACACTAGGGATTCCGGCGCCAACGTGGAACCTGCACAACACCAAAGTACTTTGCCCCAACGAAACAGTGAGGTTGTCAATCTCACCGGCTTGCTGTAACAAAGGATTAACCGTATTGTGTGGAAGATGATTGTTTGCGAAGAAAACAGTAAAGAACAATTGCAGTAGATTGTATGCGATGTAAAGAATAGGACCGGGGTCCACAGTTCACTAGAGGTGTCTCTCCCATAAGATAAAAGCATGTTGGGTGAACAAATTACAGTCGGGCAATTGACAAATAGAGAAGGGCATAACAATGCACATACATGATATGATAAATATAGTGAGATTTAATTGGGCATTACGACAAAGTACATAGACCGCCATCCAACCGCATCTATGCCTAAAAGTCCACCTTCAGGTTATCATCCGAACCCTTTCGTATTAAGTTGCAAAGCAACAGACAATTGCATTAAGTATGGTGCGTAATGTAATCAACAACTACATCCTTAGACATAGCATCAATGTTTTATCCCTAGTGGCAACAGCACAACACAACCTTAGAACCTTCTGTCACGATCCCAGGTATCAATGGAGGCATGAACCCACTATCGAGCATAAATACTCCCTCTTGGAGTTAAGAGCAAAAACTTGGCCAGAGCCTCTACTAATAACGGAGAGCATGCAAGATCATAAACAATAGATTGATAATCACCATAACATAGTATTCTCTATCCATCGGATCCCGACAAACACAACATATAGTATTACGATAGATGATCTTGATCATGTTAGGCAGCTCACAAGATCCAACAATGAAGCACAATTAGGAGAAGACGACCATCTAGCTACTGCTATGGACCAATAGTCCAGGGGTGAACTACTCACTCATCACTCCGAGGCAATCATGGCGATGAAGAGTCCTCCCGGAGATGAATCCCCTCTCCGGCAGGGTGCCGGAGACGACCGAATCCCCGAGATGGGATTCGCGGCGGCTGCGGCGTCTCTGGAAGGTTTTCCGTATCGTGGCTCTCGGTACGGGGCGACGGAGGCTATTTGTAGGCGAAAGGGCAGCCTCGGAGGCGGTCCGGTGGGGCCGACACTAGGCGGCGCGGCCAGGGCCCGGGCCGCGCCGCCACCATGTGTGGGCCCCACGTGGCCCCTCTCTGACGGCTCTCGGATGTTATGGATGCTTCCGGCAAAATAGGAACTGGGCGTTGATTTCGTCAATTCCGAGAATATTTCCTTACTAGGATTTCTGAAACCAAAAACAGAAAAACAAAGGCTCTTCGGCATCTTGTTAATAGGTTAGTTCCAGAAAATGCGTAAATACGACATATAATGTGTATAAAACATGTAGATATCATCAATAATGTAGCATGGAACATAAGAAATTATCGATACGTTGGAGACGTATCACCCAACGAGGAGCAGAAGGTGTTGACAAGCAGTTTCGATGAAGGATTCACTATAAATGCTCACAGACAAGTATTCAGGGGGTTTTAATATTGCAGATAAATAAAGTACAAGTAAATAAAATGCGAGAGAAATAATTGCAGCAAGTGGCCCAATCCTTTTTAGCACAAAGGACAAGCCGGTTTGTTTACTTATAATGACCAAACGTTCTTGAGGACACACGGGATTTTAGTCTAGTGCTTTCGCTTCATACGGCTGATTAATCTTCATTGTTTTGATAAGTGTTGTGTGGGTGAACCTATGCTAATGCACCGCCCTTCCTAGGACTAATACATACTTGTGATTATACCCCTTGCAAGCATCCGCAAATACAAGAAAGTAATTAAGATAAATCTAACCACAACCTTAAACTCTGAGATCCTGCTATCCCTCCTGCACCGATATACTAACGGGGGTTTAGGTTGCTGTCACTCCGGCAACCCCACAATTAGCAAACGAATACAAGATGCACTCCCCTAGGCCCATAAAGGTGAAGTATCATGTAGTCGACGTTCACATGACACCACTAGAAGAGTAACACCACAACTTAAATATCATAACATTGAATACTACTCAACAATAATTCACTACTAACATCCAGACTTCACCCATGTCCTCAAGAACTAAACGAACTACTCACGAGACATCATATGGAACATGATCAGAGGTGATATGATGATGAATAACAATCTGAACATAAACCTTGGTTCAATGGTTTCACTCAATAGCATCAATAACAAGTAGTAATCAACACCGGGAGAGTTTCCCTATCAAACAATCAAGATCCAACCCAAATCGTTACAGCGGTGACGAGATGCAGTGGTGGAGATGGCGGTGTAGATGATGGAGATGATGGTGATGTCGATGGAGATGATGTCCAGCTCGATGACGATGGCGATGGCGTCGATTTCCCCCTCCGGAGGGAATTTCCCGGCGGATTCCTGCCCGCCGGAGAGCTCTTTCTCTCGGTGTTTTCCGCCCACAGGAGGCTCATACTCCGTAACTCCCTGTGTCTTAGGTTTCGGCGAAGAAGTACGCGGTAGAGCGGCGGAGGGGGTCAGGGCCCCCTCCCTACAAGGCGGCGGCCAGGCCTGGGCCCGCGCCGACCTATGGGGGCCCATGGTGGCTCCTCCCGGCCCCTTTGGCTCCCTTCGTCTTCTGGAAAAATAGGAATTTTCGTGTAATTTGTTGATCTTCGAAATATGGCGTCCCGACGGTGCTTTTTCCAGCAGAATCCTGGCTCCGGTGAATAATTCTCCAATGATCACGAAACATGCAACATAGATGAAATAACATAAGTATCATCTCTAAATATGAAATATATCAATGAATAACAGCAAATTATGATATAAAATAGTGATGCAAAATGGACATATCAGTGATCCACTTAAGGGAAAACTTGCTGCTGTTCTACAAACCTCTGCTCTTGGAGGCCCAACACTGTCTACAGGAAAAGAAGCGTGAGTAGACATCAAGCTATTTTCTAGCGCCGTTGCCGGAGGAAAGGTAAAAGGTACTCACACTCCGGATCTCGCTACTAAGCTATTTTCCGGCGCCGTAAGTATCGAAGCTATTTCCTTTAGATCCTGCAATTGCATCTTTTTGTTTCTTGTTTTTATTTTCACTAGTTAGGCATAATGGAAAGTAACAATGAGCTTCTTATTCTATTTCCTGAGTTAAGACATGGATTGTTTGCTGCGAAAACCTATGGAATCTTATTTGCATGCTGGTAGCAATGATATTAGTATGAACGCTTTGAACACCATTGTTGTTAATGATATGGAAAATTCTAAGCTTGGGGAAGCTGGTTTTGATGAACATGATATTTTTAGTCCCCCAAGCATTGAGGAGAAAATTTTCTTTGATCATACTTTGCCTCCTATTTATGATGATTACAATGATAGTGGTCTTTTGGTGCCGCCTACTATGGAGAGTAAATTTTATTATGATTATACTATGCCTCCTACACTTGATGAGAATAATAATGATAGCTACTTTGTTGAATTTGCTCCCACTACAACTAATAAAATTGATTATGCTTATGTGGAGAGTAATAATTTTATGCATATGGCTCATGACAAGAATGTTGTATGTGATAGTTATATTGTTGAGTTTGTTCATGATGCTACTGAAAGTTATTATGAGAGAGGGAAACATGGTTGTATGCATCTTAATAATATTAAGTTTCCCCTCTTTATGTTGAGAATCTTGAAATTGCGCTTGTGTTGCCTTTCTATGCTTGCCACTTTGTTTTTCATGAATTTATTTGTGTACAAGATTCCTTTTCATAGGAAGTGGGTTAGGCTTAAATGTGCTTTGAATTTGCTTCTTGATGCTCTCTTTTGCTTCAACTCTTATTTCTTGCGAGAGTATCTTTGAAATTACTGAGCCCATCTTAATGGCTATAAAGAAAGAACTTCTTGGAAGATAACCCATGTGTTTATTTTACTACAACAATTTTTGTTTTGTTGAGTCTTAGAAGTTGTTTACTACTGTAGCAACCTCTCCTTATCATGTTTTTGTGCCAAGTAAAGTCTCTATGTTTAGGTTGATGCTAGATTTGGATTACTGCGCAGAAACAGAATTGCTGTCTGTCACGAATTTGAGCAGAAGTCTCTGTAAAAAAATCAAAAAATCTGCAAATTTACGTGTGTGATCCTCATATATGTACGCAACTTTCATTAGTTTTGAGTTTTTCCGTTTGAGCAAGTTAAGTGCCCCTTCCAGATTCGTCTTTACGGACTGTTCTGTTTTTGACAGATTCTGCCTTTTATTTCGCATTGCCGCTTTTGTTAAGTTGAATGAGTTTCTTTGTTCCATTAACTTTCAGAAGTTTTGTGCAATGTACAGAAGTGTTAAGAATGATTGTGTCACCTCTGAACATGTGAATTTTGATTATGCACTAACCCTCTAATGAGTTTGCTTGAAGTTTGGTGTGAAGTTTTCAAGGGTCAAAAGAGGAGGATGATATATGATCAAGAAGAGTGAAAAGCCTAAGCTTGGGGATGCCCCCGTGGTTCATCCCTGCATATTTCAAGAAGACTCAAGCGTCTAAGCTTGGGGATGCCCAAGGCATCCCCTTGTTCATCAACTTATCAGGTTTCTTCTATTGAAACTATATTTTTATTCGGTCACATCTTATGTACTTTACTTGGTGCGTCTGTGTGCTTTTATTTTCGTTTTGTTATTTTCATTCTCTGAATAAGTTCATCCTTGTGTGGAGAGAGACACGCTCCGCTGGTTCATATGAACACATGTGTTCTTAGCTTTTAATGTTCAAGGGCGAAAGTTGATCGCTTCACTTGTTGTTATTTTATTGGAATCAGAAAATGCTTCATATGGTCTTGAATAATTTGATACTTGGCAATTGTTTTGAGCTCTCATAAATCATTAAGCTCTTGCATCATGTAGTTTAAATCTAGTAGTGGAGAACTACCGTAGAGCTTGTTGAAATTTGGTTTGCATGATTGGTCTCTCTAAGGTCTAGATATTTTCTGGTAAAAGTGTTTGAGCAACAAGGAAGTGTAGAGTCTTATAATACTTGCAATATGTTCTTATGTAAGTTTTGCTGTACCGGTTTATACTTGTGTTTGCTTCAAACAACCTTGCTAGCCTAAGCCTTGTACTGAGAGGAAATGCTTCTCGTGCATCCAAACACCTTGAGCCAAAAACCATGCCATTTGTGTCCACCATATCTACCTACTATGTGGTATTTCCTGCCATTCCAAGTAAATACTTCATGTGCTACCTTTAAACAATTCAAAAGCTATTATCTCTTATTTGTGTCAATGTTTTATAGCTCATGAGGAAGTATGCGGTGTTTTATCTTTCGATCTTGTCATTTACTTTTGACAGACTTTCACAATGGACTAGTGGCTCATCCGCTTATCCAAAAAAAAGCTGGCAATGGGGTTCCCAGCCCCAATTAATTAACTTGCATTAATAATTCTCTTCACATGTTTTGCTCTGATCTATCAGTAAGCAACTTAAATTTGCAAATAGACACTCCTCCATGGTATGTGAATGTTGGAAGGCACCCGAGGATTCGGTTAGCCATGGCTTGTGTAAGAAAAGGTTGGGGGAGTGTCATCTAATAAATAAAACTAAAGTACATGTGTAAACAAAAGAGAAGAGGGATGATCTACCTTGCTGGTAGAGATAACGTCTTTCATGGGAGCCGCTCTTGAAAGTCTGGTTGATGAGGTAGTTAGAGTACCCGCTACCATTCGTTGACAACAACAAACACCTCTCAAAACTTTACTTTTATGCTCTCTATATGATTTCAAAACTTGAAAAGCTCTAGCACATGATTTAATCCTGCTTCTGCGAAGGGCCTATCTTTTACTTTATTGTTGAGTCAGTTTACCTACTTCCTTCCATCTTAGAAGCAAACACTTGTGTCAATGTGCATTGATTCTTACATACTTGCTTATTTGCATTCATCATATTACTCCGTGTTGACAATTATCCATGAGATATGCATGTTGAAAGTTGAAAGCAACCGCTGAAACTTATATCTTCCTTTGTGTTGCTTTGATGCCTTTACTTTGAATTTATTGCTTTATGAGTTAACTCTTATGCAAGACTTTTTGATGCTTGTCTTGAAAGTACTATTCATGAAAAGTTTTGCTATATGTTATCTATTTGTTAGCAAACTATAGATCATTGCTTTGAATCACTCCATTCATGTCATATGCTTTACAATAATGTTGATCAAGATTATGATGGTAGCATGTCACCTCAGAAATTATTCTTGTTATCGTTTACCTACTCGAGGACGAGTAGGAACTAAGCTTGGGGATGCTGATACGTCTCCAACGTATCTATAATTTCTGATGTTCCATGCTTGTTTTATGACAATACCTACATGTTTTGTTCACACTTTATATCGTTTTGATGCATTTTCCGGAACTAACCTATTGACGAGATGCCGAAGTGCCAGTTCTGTTTTCTGCTGTTTTTGGTTTCAGAAATCCTAGTAAGGAAATATTCTCGGAATCGGACGAAATCAACGCCGACCTATTTTCACGGAAGCTTCCAACACCCGATAGCCACCGGAGGAGGGCCTGTGGCCCCGGATGATAGGCCGGCGCGGCCCGGGGGCGCCCTGTTGTGTCGTCGCCTCGTTGACCTTCTCGCCGCCTCTTCGCCTATATAAAGGTCCCTGACCTAAAACACGATACGAATAAGCCACGTACGAGAAAAGTTCCGAGCCGCCGCCATCGAAGCCAAGATCGGGAGACAGAGAGTCTCTGTTCGGCACGCCGCCGGGATGGGGAAGTGCCGCCGGAAGGCTTCTCCATCGACACCGCTGCCATCTCCACCGCCATCTTCATCACCGCCTGCTCCCATGAGGAGGAGTAGTTCTCCATCGAGGCTCGGGCTGTAGTAGCTATGTGGTTCATCTCTCTCCTATGTACTTCAATACAATAATCTCATGAGCTGCCTTACATGATTGAGATTCATATGATGATGCTTGTAATCTAGATGTCATTATGCTAGTCAAGTGGGTTTTACTTATGTGATCTCCGGAGACTCCTTGTCCCACGTGTGTAAAGGTGACAGTGTGTGCACCGTGTGGGTCTCTTAGGCTATATTTCACAGAATACTTATTCATTATGAATGGCATAGTGAAGTGCTTATTTATATCCCTTTATGATTGCAATGTGTTTTGTATCACTATTTATCTATGTGCTACTCATGTGATGTTATTAAAGTAGTCTATTCCTCCTGCATGATGTAATGGTGACAGTGTGTGCATCGTGTAGTTCTTGTCGTAGATTATGATCATAATCTCTTGTAGGTTATGGAGTTGATTATCGCTATGATAGTATTGATGTGATCTATGCCTCCTTCATAGTGTGATGGTGACAGTGTGCATGCTATGTTAGTACTTGGTCTATTTTGCAAAGATCTATTATACTCTAAGGTTACTTAAACATGAATATCGAATGTTGTGGAGCTTGTTAACTCCGGCATTGAGGGTTCGTGTAATCCTACGCAATGAATGGTGTTCATTATCAAACAAGAGTATATGTAGCACAAGGAAGATAACTTATTTATTATGTGATCAATGTTGAGAGTGTCCACTAGTGAAAGTATGATCCCTAGGCCTTGTTTCCACTGAAACACCGCAAGCTATTTTCTGGCGCCGCTTGTTTATTGTTTTACTGCATCTTTACTTTCGCAATATTACCACCATCTATACCACCTGTGTTTTACTATCTCTTCGCGAACTAGTGCACCTATACATCGACAAGTGTATTAGGTGTGTTGGGGACACAAGAGACTTCTTGTATCGTGATTGCAGGTTGCTTGAGAGGGATATCTTTGACCTCTTCCTCCCTGAGTTCGATAAACCTTGAGTGATCCACTTAAGGGAAAACTTGCTGCTGTTCTACAAACCTCTGCTCTTGGAGGCCCAACACTGGCTACAGGAAAATAAGCGTGAGTAGACATCAATGCTCGCACGCGTGCATCTCATGCTCACTCGGTTTCAGGTCGATTTTTTAGCCTATTTGAGACACTCTTCCAACAAATCAAGCTGTTAGACCTAGTAGGGAGTGAGGGCAGCCTCAGTCTATGTCGTTGTAAATCAATTCCACACATTCCCCAATCAAGTAAAGCTTGTTCTTGCATGTTGCATCCTTCACAGCTGGATCTTAGGCTGGGGTATGGATGACTACGTCCTAGACAAGGTTGATGTTACTCCTGATGATATAGAGGGTGACCATGGTGTCGAGCAGGGATATATCCAGGCTTAGAAGAACAAGAGGAAGGAGTGAGCTCAATCAATGTGGATCAATAGAAATGATGTCCACGGCTGACAAGGAAGCAAGAAGAAGACAACAAGAAGAAAAATGTTTGCACTCCACTTGGTCACCATTGTTGAACTATCCCGCGGTCTGTAATGTTAAACTGTTATTCGTATGTAGCTAGGGCCCGGTTTATATGCCTGTACTGGTGGTGAACTGAGAAACTACTAGTCCATGAGTGTGGTTGAGTGAACAACTGATATTCATACGTAGCTAGGGTTTGGTTTTATATGGTCGTAGTTCATTTGTTTCGTCGTTGTGTGTGATAATGTTGTGTTTTGTGTCATGGCGGTGTGCTATGTGAAGCTCACCACTGAAGAGCAAAGGTGACCACAAACTTGGCCCGCGTAGAACTAAACACACAACCTTGCATCATCACAGTTGTTTCTGCATTCTCGCTAGCCACCAATAAGCAGGCCCATAATGCATCGAGTGGTGCGACTCGGGACCCTAAGCGAAATGGACACTTGGTTTTTGGCCCGTTCCACCCCGTTCTAGCTCCCAGCGCTTGCCCTCGGGATCCCAAAAAGGGCTGCGACCTACCAATCGCCCTTAGTTGTACGAATGTTGGTCCGGTAGTATTTCTAAATTTATTTAGGCGATATTTTAGCTATTTTTGTACAGTATTATTATTTAAGTTGTCCGCTAGTAATCGAACATTTTTTAGGCGGTATTTTTTAGATGGTATTATTTATTTAGTTGGACCGACATCATAGTTTCTTTAGGCGGTATTATTTTGTATGTTATTTATTTATTTGGTCTGGTAGTATTTTTTTATGTTTTGGCGGTGTCTTTTAGACGGTATTATGTCATCCTACATATAATTTGACGAGAACAAAACTTTTTTTAGGCTAGCAACAATGTTTGAGTTAGTGAAATTTGTTGTTCACTATAGTTTGGTACTGTCCGAACAATTTCGCATTTCGTTGACAGCTGCACACTGTGGATGAAGTTCGATGACCGGGGGAGGACTGCATGGTGGCCCCACCAGTCTGCGACAGCCTGCGCTTCGGAGCGGCACCTTGAAAAGGATCCCCTTGGCGCCCAAACGAAACCGTTGTAACAAACTCTTCATCCCCTCGGCTCGTCTTCCTTCCTCGCAAGTCACAACGCCAAGAAACCAAGAAGCCGAGAAGAATCCAGCCACCCGCCTCCGCCTCTCTCTCTCTCGGACAAAGCTTCGATCTGCGCCGCCACCAGCAGCGGGCGATGGAAGTGTTCGAGGGCGTGGACTTCGTGCGCCTGCGGAGCGGCCGCGCGTACGTGCACGCCGCCGAGGACGGGCGGTCCGTCCGCCTCGACCACCGCCGCGCGTCGCACAGCGCGGTGTGGGCCGTGACGCCGCGCTTCTACCCCTCCTCGGGCACGGGCACGCTCTGCGTCCTCCTCCGTGGCGCGTACGGCCGCTACCTCGGGGCCCCCGACGCCGCCGCGGGCGGCTCCCTCTGCCCGTTCTCCTGCCCCTGCCGCGCCGCCAAGCAGCGTGACTTCGACAAGCCGGAGATCCCCGCCATCCTTTGGCGCGCCGTCGCGACGAGCCGCCAGGGCGTCTTCCTGCTGCACGACGCGTCCGGGCGCTACCTTCGCACCAGCCCGCCGTGGCTCCTGCCGTGCGGCGCCGGAGTCTCCGTCTCCTCCTGCGACGGCCTCGGCAGGGCGATCCAGTGGGCGGTGGAGCCCGTCCCCAGGGCAGGCAGTCCTGGCCTCCCGATAGGGCGCGATGTGAGTTCCTCGTCCCCTGCCTTTGCCTTCCTCGATTTCGTCATCTGGAGACTGGAGCATGCGAGTTCTTTCTGGCGCAATTCTGTGGCATCGAAACTTCAACATTCAACTCCGGCATTTCTTATCGAATTAGAACATGTGATTCCTCAGCTTGCTCGTGTCGAAGAATCAATCAATCAACCACAGTATCAGCCTTGCAATAGAATCTGCTAAATTCACTCAGATTGCTTAGTTGACAAGACTGCATTGCTCGAATTTGTGATGACTTGCAGTCGGAGTGCGGCGAGCTCTTCGCCCGCATCTGCCCGCCGCTGTCCCGCTCCCGCCTCTGCGTGCGGTGGTTCTCGCTGGAGCGGGAGATCCGGTGGCGGCGCGCTGACGGCAAAGGCGCCTTCGGCGAGGACAACTGGGCCGAGTTACGGTACACCGGGAGGCACACGATCCTCCTGAAGACGCAGCTGGTGAACCTGCTGCCCCCGAATCTGTACCCACGCTACACTCTCTGCGTCCGCGCCGGTCGCTATGGGCAGCCGACCCCTCTGACCGTCAACCTGCCTCGCAGCCGGGAGCCGCTGCACATCGTGCTTTTCGGGGGCAACACAGCAGGTCAGTCCGTCACTGTGCTAATCAGACGACGTTGTTTCTGTACTTCTGAATTGTATGCCTTTTTGCAGTTCTGCATTCAGAAATTGTTGATGATGCTATCCGTTGCCCTCTTTCTGCTTGTTCATGTCTGTTTTAATCTGAGTGAAATTGGTAAAAAAATGTACAAAAGCATTAAAAACAATGAAAAGTGCACTGCTATGTTTCTTTGAAGAATGCTATAGAAGCAGAAGTAGCTGAAGAAACTGAAGAGATACACCCGAGCTTGGGTGCACTCGATGAATGTGTGGCTGAGGTTAATCCATGAGCATTTAATGTTTTTATTTTTTAGTATGAAGAATTGGCTGAAATTTGCTATACCACTGCACGTTGTGTACATCTCCCGTAAGATATTGAATGAATATGGATGGTCGGCAGTATGGGAATTAAATCAATTAAATCCGGCTGTGTGGTTGAGCAGGTGCAACATGTACCGAAGTTTGGCACATCTTGGACCTGTTGTGTTAAGCTATAGCTACTAACTAGGTTTTTGAAAGTTGCCTCCGTGGAGATTATTTTTCCAAACCAGCATTTTAGAGTTTCAAAACAGTCCGACAAAAAATTCCTGGATTTTGACAATGCCATATTGTACGGTGCAAAAATATCAACATGAAATAGTTTTTTTTGGCACACAGACTCCGGCGCGTCCCAAAAAGCGCCGGCGCTGTTTCGAGCCCAATAAAACAGTCAACAACCCCGTGCTGACCCCTTTGTGCGGGGCGCCGAACGGGCATGCCAGCACCACGTCAGATTCAACGAGTGGGCTCCGCCTATCATCCACACGAGCCCAATCCCTACAAGTTTCCCCAAAATCTCCCCCCTACCGCTCGCCGCTCTATCTCCCGCATCCATCCAGCTCCCATGATGCAAAATCCTTGCCGCAAAACCCTCGCCACCATGTCACCGAAGAAGAAGGCTACGGCGAAACCGCGTGTGGTGGCG
Organism: Lolium multiflorum; assembly: GCA_030979885.1. Taxonomy (NCBI): domain Eukaryota; kingdom Viridiplantae; phylum Streptophyta; class Magnoliopsida; order Poales; family Poaceae; genus Lolium; species Lolium multiflorum. Next base: position 191,721,357 of record CM061753.1, read on the forward strand.
CCGAAGGAGAAGCCAGCGCACATGACGCAGAAGTAGTGGGACGACGAGAAGAGGCACTACTCCATCTTGACGGTGGACCGTAGACGGCGTCGCCTCGCGAGCGATGCGAAAGCAGTTGAGGAAGTGGCGACGGCAGCCACGATGGAGATGTGCCTGAGCTTGGGTGGCATGCCATCCAAAGCCGAAAGCGGCTGCTACCCCCTCACTGGCCGCAGCATGGCAGGCGGCGGTGCATTCTCGAGAAGCGCCTCTCCCTCCTCGACGGCCTACTTCGCCGAGCCTCCATCGATATCGCAGATGCATTTCTCGTAGATGGAGGGGTGCGCCCGCTACTCCCCCGAGTATGCCGACATCGACATGACCGTCGACCCGAACGCGACGTACTCGCGGGCGTCGGCACCGAGGGGTAGCAACGCCATACGCTTCACCATCGACCTCAATAGCGACATTAACAATGGCACGCCGGATCTGCGCCGCGCATCAGGAGGTAGCGCCGGCCACGTGACTGACCGCACTGGTCTCCCCCGCAGCCTGTTCAGCGGTGACAGCAGGAGCACCCACCATGTGTTCGGCAGTGCATCCGGGGCCGCCATGGAGGACGAAGATGTAAGTTTTCCCTTGAACCATGGCTTGTGCACATATAATAGAGCTCCGGGAGCAAAATGTGAGCCTTTTGATTGGTTTGCTAGGTGAACGGCATTGACATCCTGAGTGGCATGATCCGCCACGGCCACGCCTACGAGCCCGTCTTCGAGGAGGATGACTACGGTGAATTGGGCGACGACTACGAGGAAGGAGATGAGGTGGACAGCGAGAAGATCGACGAGGACGCTGATGAGGTAGCCGAGGAGGAGCTGATAAAATGGCGACAAGGACTTCCCCTTCATGCATTGCTTCACAAAGATTGAGGGTTGCAAGAAGTGGGACGCCGTCTGCCTCACTCTCAATGACAAGAACCACGTTGGAGAAGATGGACCAGTCGCAGCCGGCCCTGGCAACAAGAAAGCCATGGCCGAGAGGAATGTGGCGCCAGCATTAGCCACCATCGACGCCTCCATCGAGAAGATGGTGTCCTCCTTCTCCATCAAGAATAAGGCGGCGGAGGATAGGGGCGCCGCCATGTGGAAGGCAATGTTAGAGAAGCAAGATGTGAAGATTGGGCTCGAGAGGGAGAAGGTGGAGGCGACCAAGATGGAAGCTCAAGCCGGCGTCATGAAAGCCATGAATGAAGCGACGCAGCTATCATTGGCCAAGATGACTCAAGAATCGAAGATCTTGATGGCGGACATGGCGAGCATGGATCTATTGGCGAGGGTGTGCCTCGAGATGTACCGCGAGCGCATCGGCAAGGAGGTGATGGTGACGCAAGCTGCGGCGGCGTCCATGGTAGCATCGACACCATCGATACACCTGCCTGCGCCGGTGTACATGCCGACATCGACATCGACGAGCATGGCTGCGCCGGCTCCCATGCATGTCTCCACCGGCGTCCACTAACGAGGTGCCGCAGGTGATCGCTGACGGGGAGGATGTTGTCTAGGTGCAGCCTCCGTTGACGCCCTTCCTGTGATCATTTGGCATTGAAGCACAAACTATTTTTTGGGTGCCGGATTATGATGAATGACGGCGACTTGGTGGCCGGATGTTAGCCTATACTTGTATTCGAAAACCTTAAATTTGAATTTCTATCCATGTTTGTGTGTTTTTTATTCAAAAAATCCTATTGTGGCCGCCGATGTGGGGAAGCCTTCCCCAAATGGAGGAAGCCGTGCCGGCATCCCCCATACGCGAGTGCCGGTGCAGCTGCCGACGCCTATTTGGGGGCCGCCGATGGAGATGCTCTAATTGGAGCCAGCAAGATGATTAAATATTGTACTTGGATAAAAAAATGTTTTGGCTCGAAATGAGAACAGTCTAGGCACGATCCACGCTATATTTGTCAAAAATTTACTTTTTTTATCCAGAATACCATGAAATTATTTAGAGCATAAATATTTTTATACGAGTACAATATTTGATCATCTTTTGTTTTCAGGAGGATTCAAAATTTTGTTTCAGTATTTAAAATTACCCTGAATTTTAGAATTTATAGGGTGCATAGCATACATGTGCCAAAAATTCGGACATTGGGTGCCTATATATACACACATCGTATGAACACAGGCGTCACATGTTTCAACACAAGAAGAGGACAGGGTGCAGTCCAGGAACTTGGTACAATGCAAACGCGTTGCCTGTCACCTTTTCATCCTGATTTGCTAGGATGCATAGCAGTGAGGTGGTTGGCATGCTCAGGCTATGTATTCGTCTCGCCCGTGTGCACAGAATTATACACCATGATATATGACGTACGTCAAGGGAACGAATGGCTCGATGGAAGTAGGATAAACGGAGCACCCAAGCTCGGGCTGACTTCCGAGTTTTCGAGAGACTATAGGCCTAGTAGTACCATTTGCTACCTTAGTTCACGACTGGCACAGTGATATTTGAGAGTTGGGGTTTCACATTCTGAAGAATCTCGTGGATCACCTGAAACTAGTGATATTCAATAACAAAGGACTCTGAAACTATTTCAAAACATGTAGTATGTACATATGCAATGCAACTTGTTCCAGATAACCTTCTGCTGTTGATCAGGGAGTGACCTTAACATTGAACTACCTGCTATTTTACGGATTTTTACTACCTGCTATTTAATGGATTTTTACTGCTCTGCTTAGTCTGAGTACATTCCTCAAAATGCACCAAAGTACAAACAAATAATGTAAAATGCACTGCTATGTTTCTTTGAGGAATCTTATCGATAAGCAGAAATAACTTAATGTGATATTCTTGACTTATCTGAAGAAACTGTAGATAATACTATATGCCTAGCACTAGTAGTGTCATTTATTAGCTTGTTTCTGTACTTCTGAATCTGCTGCGGGCTGTCGATGCGTGTGATTTCTGCATTTAGAAATTGTTGATGATACTCTCTTTTGCCCTTTTTCTGCTTATTCGTGTCGGTTTTTCCCTGAGTTAAATTGTTTAAAATGCACAAAAGTATACAAAATTATGTGAAATGCACTATATGTTTCCTTGCAGAAGTTAGAGGTCTAAAGAATGTAAAATAGCAGAAGTAACTAAATGTCATACTCGTATTTCTCTTGACTTATCTGATGAAACTGTAGTGAATATATATGCCTAGTAGTATCATTGTTAGCTTTTGTCTTTTTTTGGTTTATTTTAATATTGGTACTGTAATATTTCGTTATTTAAGAATGAATGCCTACGTTTGTTTGAGAGTTGTCGGCTTACCTGAAGAAATATTGTGGATCACCTGAAACTAGTGAGATACATTAAGAAAGCAGTAGATGATCTGAAACTAGTCCAAAACATGTATACTATTTAAATCCGCGATGAAACTTTTTATTCCAAATAACCTTCTGTTCTTTGTCGAAAAAGTGTAACCTTCTGTTGTGGATCAGTGAGTGAGCTTCAGGTTTCTATGCTGCTCTGCATTCTTACCTAGTACCTGCTTTTTTAGGGTGTTTACTAGCCTGTTATGGCTGCAGTGCTACTTCGTATTTCAGCAGTTCGTGTCTAAATGCATCTTGCTTTGCATCTATGGCTGCAGCGGATAATCAGCTCATATACCCAGATGTGAACGCAGTTGCAGGGGCAGCAGTAGCAGTCGAGGAACCAGTACTCTGACGACCGACCGGCAGATCCGCCTCTTCGAAACCATCATAGCTAGTCCCAGATTTTATAACTGGTGGGTGTTCAGAAGGGATGATGACCCCTTTCTGTTTTGTGAACCCTTCGTAGGTTGAGAGAACTCCGATATATAGCAGTTTCAGACTTTCAGTGTCTGTTCCAGTTAGCTAGGAATGAATTTTTGGGTCACGCTGAAATCCAGTTTTCCATGGCGTAGAACTGCAGAAATCAAGTTTTACTCTTTTCTCAGGGTAGAATGGTTACTGCCTAGATACTGTCTTGCACGCATATTTTTGGGGAATGTATATACTGTCTTGCAGGCTGCATTCAGAGTTCTGGGATGAAGTGATACCACTGCATTCAGGCAATTTTCACTTTCATTATCTGTTGCTGTGTTGTTTTTACGATGTGTGCTGGGATGAATTTCCCTGATATTGCATTGGTATATATACACAGTGGATTATTGAGAGTTACCGCTTCACCTTGCATCCCATTATGTTTCCTGATACGGAAACTCAGAAAATTGGAGGTTTATATTCACTTGCTGAGCTACAGTGTCTGTACTGTCCAGAACTCCAGATTGATGAGGGTAGCAACCAGTGCACTGCTCTTGTCTGTTTTATGGGTTTTCTCTTGATCTACGGTCATACCTTGGATTAGTATTTTTTGTATTCCTTGAGTGATATTATAAGTAGTGCATGCCACAGCCAAATATATAAATTTTACATCTACGATGCTGCAGAACAACTGAACAAAAGCCATTTTGTTGCAGCCAAATATAGAAATTTTACATCTACATTTGATTTCTTATAGAGACATTATAAGTGGAAAAATGAAACTGGATGGAGCATAAGGTTGGATTCGTGTGCTAACGTACCAAAATCTAGACCGGTGAACAATACATAGGTTCAATATATATCAAATAGCTCAGAAGCCAGGTGCACGGCATGCATTTACACCTGCAATTGGGACGAAATAAGCTGGACAATATTTGGTGCATATGGGTTTCAGTGATCTCGTTTTTAAAATAAATCAAAAATCATATTTTTAAGATTCAAAAAATCTGAAAAAATTCCGCATATAGCCAACGATTTATCCCATAATACATAAACGTGTAAAATATCAATTAAAAATACTTTATATTCTGAGCTACACAAAAAAGACAAAAGTGTAGATGTGATTAGTCATTTTTAAATCTCCAAAACATATTAGATTTTGTCATTTTTGTCTAGCACAGAATAAAAACAATTTCGGGTTGAAATTTTGCATGATTGTGAGATGTATCACTCACAATCTCCAGAATTATTTTCAGATCTTTTGATAGCTTGTAAAAAATTCTTTTAATTTTTTTTAATGGTGAGAGCACAGAAACTCGGGAGCCAAAAGCAATTTCCGTAAATGCAGTTACTATCCATCTTCCCTGATCCATGCTCCTAGTCCTAGCCCCCTCTTCGTGACGTCATTCAAGTTTTGTTTGTGATTCATGTTCTTATGTATTATCAAGATTCCATCCACACTTTATATTGTTTTTATAAAATTTATAATTATTTGATGAATGGAGAAAGCATATTGTTACAAGTTTGGTACCCCTCCGGCTCTGAATATAGACACATTTTAGCCTACATTTTGCGAAAATTTGCGATAAGTATGTATGGCCGGTGTGAGTAGCCTATTATTCACTAATGATATATCAATAATTTATTTTATATGATGTTTACCCAAGGAAATATATTAATATCATGTTGATATCAACTACAATCGGGCCTCTGCAACAACATAATGCGATGAGCTAGTCAAAAGGATGGACATAACCAAAAAGAAAAGAAAATAATAAGAAAAATAGAATATATTAATATCAAATTGATACCAACTACACCTGCCTTTGGGACAACATAATGTGAAAAGCTAGTCGAGATAGCATGGATGCACACAAACAAAAATAAAAGAACAAGAAAAATCCCGCCAAAAAGATCATCGACTCAAAGCAGCAATAGAAAGAGCCACCACCATTGGCAACACCTAGACTACAAAGTGGCACCTCCAGAAAGTGAACAATGCATAAACCCTGTCGTGGTTAGATCAAGGGTTTACACTATAGAGAAAGTACAATTTTAAGACAATGTGTTCAAGAAGTGGATGACTTGGGCCTCGCCATTGCCATGAAGGTCAAACCTATGGTTTACGCCATCGAGACTTGGTGCTCAAAGGACATCACCAAAAAATGAAGTCGCCTTCTATTATCACCCCATTTGTTGAGAATACTTGTGTAATAAACTGATCATGCGACTCACGGCGTCCGAACAATGAACAGTGAAACATTTTTATATCCCCGTCCATTGCGATGCATTCTCCCATGAGCCTTGCCGATCACTTCACCACAAGCTCCTTGATATATCCGCAACAACACCTTGTTGCATGATGTATCCAATGGTGCCGATGAACCGTGAAGGAGCCCGCAACCCTCATCGACAATGTCACCACACCGTCAGTGCCATGGCAGCATGGTGGACCGGAAGGTGAGGGGTAGTGGGAGACCTCTCGAAGTATTGAGGAGGCAGCCATTGCGATGATGACACATGTCATCCGGTAGGCTACACCACAATCTTCCCATCCACATCGTATGAAATATCCCATCCCGCAGCCTCGCTGTTGCCGGCGTTGTAACACCATCGTCCATCGCCGCCAAAGTCGCACGTCTCCCGTCGCCGCCGCACACCTTTGCTACCTCTCAGCCGATGCTATTTGGCAAACGAGGGGCCGCCACGCTGGATCTGCCATTTCTGCCATTAGAGGTGAGCGGTAGCCGTGCGAGCTCCTAGGAGCGGCTTGACGACATCCCTGGCCCTGCCGCGGGCCGCCTCCGTCCTCGACCTCATCCATTTTGTGCCGCGGCCCACGGCCGACGCCATCCACTGCCGCCACCGCTCCCAAGGTTTTGCTGCTGGAGTTGGGCTCGTGCCGGTCGCCTCCATGGTGACGTGGTCCGTGAGCGCGCACAGAGCCGCCACCGGATTAACCACCGGTGCCGACTACGGATCCAATGCTCGTCTACAAATTTGGGTTCTTCTTATTAAAATATTATTGTAGGGGCTTCCCTTACCATATTCATGCCCTTTTAAAAAACATAACCTAGTGCTCTACCAAGTTCACAACCAACACATTTGCATTATGATTCGTGCGTTCAATGAGTTGCAAAGGAAGTCACGACTATGATTTTCAGTTGCAGGTGTGATTGCAACTAGAATTTCTCAATTACAAATCAAATTGCAACTGTGTTTTTCCCGGTTGCAAGTCAATTTACATATGAGATTTTAAAATGGTAAATAAGTTGCAACCGTAAAATGATTCATAAAACTACAAATTATGAGATAACCACTTGACTGACAATTAGTCACACCCGATAAAATACTACCAGTACTTGGGCACGGGAACACCTAGTACTTTGCATTTGACAAAATAACACATTGCACATTTAAGGGCATCTCCAATGGGGCGACGGCGTTTCAGACGCTCAAAAGTGGTCGCGAGCGTTCGTTTCCGTCGTCCCACGGACATATTTTGTTCGCGCGACCGTTTGCGTTTAGGTGTGCGTTCACCGGGCGACCCATTTTTAGATTTGCAACATATTTGAAAGTAAATATAGTAGTACATTTGATAGCATAGAAATTATAAAAAGTAACCTAAACTACTTGCTGCCTGACGGGCCGGCCCCGTCGTTGCGTCGCTCCCTCGCCTGCTTCTCCGCCGCCTCCCATGCGGCCGCTATGGCTTGGTGCGCCGCCGCGTCCTCTTCCAAGCTCTGTTGCAGCCTCGCGTTGGCGGCGTCGTACTTGAGCGTCTCGAAGGACTTGACTATAGCTCTCTGCTCCGCCGCCCTCTCCTCCGAGGTAGGCGCATCAGGGTCGTCGGAAGACCATGATATGTCAAAGTCGGAGTCCTCTGCGGCAGCGGCGACCGCCGCCACCCTGCGCTGTTCCAGCTCGGCGTCGACCGCCGCATGGGCCACCCACTCCTCCTCTGCTTCCTTCTCCGGTTCAGCCAGGGCCGCGACGTCCCTGACCGGGTCGAGGAGGTCGATGTCGCTGGAGTCGAACTCGTCGGAGCTCGAGGCCGGGGAGGTGGAGGGGAGGTGGAGGCGCGGCCTGGCGCGGCCGCGCGCTCATGGTGGCTCCGCGAGTTCGAGCAGCGGTGCTACGGCGAAGTGCGGCGGCTAGGGTCTAGTGGGGAGGAGATGAGATGTTGGCGCCCCTGTTTATATAGATCGGAGGCAGGGCGACGGTCGCGACATGCGTGGCATAGCTATTACTTCGTGCGCAGAGGTAGGCGACGGCCGCGCGCCACGCGAGGCATCGCCATTTACGCGGCCGCACACAACCGAAGCGACGCCTCGGCGTCTGGCGGAGAAGACGCATCGACGCTGGATCACTGCCAGGCGGGCCAGTCCACCAGACGCGAGTGGACACTTTGCGCGTCCGTGCAGCGTCCGCAGAGACGCATCTGAGACCCATTTTTAGGTCAGGTTTACGTCGTTGCGAACGGCCCGGTCACTTTCCGTCGCGCCGCTGAAGGTTGTACCAGACATTTTCGGCCGGCGGATCCAAACGGTCGCTCCGTCGCGCCCGCTCGAGATGCGCTAAACTTCGACACATTTTCACTCTTTCTTGAGGAATGAGAGGGGATGACCTACTAATAAACAGTAAACACCAGACGCAAACAAGAAAAGACCAGAATGCCCTGGTCCAAATAATCGAAGAAAAAAGGAAAGAAATCTCACCCCTCACCTCTCTCCTGCGACTTCACCTAGCGAGTAGCGACGGCGCCGCCCCTCTCGCTCGTTCCACCGCCGCTGCCCTCCCGGTGCTGCCCCCGCCCTTCCGCGGGCAGTGCCTAAGCCCCTCCCTCTGGCCACCGCTGCGCCTCAGGCCCTCCCCATCCTCCGACGTACGGTCCTGCCGCGACCTCCCCCCTCCGTCAGGTCCGCCGTCGTCGCCGTCCTCCGCGCTGCCTGGACACTCGACGGGTTTCTGCTTCTCCAAAGCAGGTTCGGAGGCATCTTAGAGCCAGAGAGAGGCCTAGAGTAGTTTTCTTGGTTTTCGGATTGGGCATCAGAGAGTGGCGGCTGCTGCTGGCTGGTTTGTTGGTTCTTGATTTGCTTCTGTGAGACGCGAGAGAGGGTATTAAGGGAGAGGGCAATGGAGGTCGGGGAGCAGGCGATGATGGAGTCCCATGGGGTGGAACTCGAGGACGACAGCATCAATTTCTGGGCCTCCCTCGGTGTGAGCACCCATGTCCATGGCGTCGACCAGATGGCGCTTCACAATGTCCACATTCTCGACCACCAAGGACAGTCGCCGGCGGCGGCGGCGGCGGTGGTCTCACACCCGCAATCTGTCTGCAAGGAGCTGTTCCCTGGCGAAGCCGACCCCTGCCTGGAACCCAGGGTGGGGATGGAATTCGAGTCGGGTGAGGCTGCCAAGACCTTCTACATTGCTTATGCCGGCCGTGTTGGGTTCTCTGTCCGCATTGCTAGGTCCCGCAAGTCCAAGGGCAGCGAGTCCATCATCATGCTAAGGTTTGTTTGCTCAAAGGAAGGGTTCAGCAAGGAGAAGCGTGTAGTTGAGGGGAAGAAGACAAGGAAGAGGCCAGCCTCCATCAGGGAGGGCTGCAACGCCATGCTTGAGGTGCTCCGCAGAGGCGACAACAAGTGGGTTGCTACCAAGCTTGTCAAGGAGCATAACCATGAGGTTGGGATGCCCAGCACAGTGCACTATATAGCCACTGAGAGCGATACTGTGGTTGACCCATACATTGACATGGAGTTTGAATCCCTTGAGTCTGCCAAGACATTCTACTACTCGTATGCTATCCGTGTGGGATTTGAAGTTCGTGTTCGCCAGTCTCGAAAGTCGCAAGATGAGTCACTCAAAATGCTGAAGCTTGTGTGCTCAAGGCACCGCTACCATTCAGGACGGGAAATTGGGGGAGACGATAACAAGAGAGTGCAATCCTCGGATCCCTGCAGAGACGGCTGTGATGCACAGTTTGAGATAATTCGGAAGGAGAAAGCTGTCTGGATTGTCTCCAAACTCATCCTAGAGCATACTCATGAGCTGAGCCCTGCACCGGCGAGCAAAGTTTGCTGTGTCCGCTCACAAGGTGAGACACTTGTCATTGCAAAGAACTTTGCTGACACACGAAATCTTCTATTGAATGGCCAATATTCTCAGCATCATAGAGAGATCCGCTATAATGATTTGGGGCCAGAGGATGCTCAAAGCTTACTTGAATATCTTAAAAAGGCCCAGGCCGAGGACCCTGCATTTTTCTATGCTGTGCAGCTTGACAAGCACGAGCACATGGTCAATATCTTCTGGGCTGATGCAAGCGTTAGGATGGCTTATTACCACTTTGGTGATGCTGTTAGGTTTGAGACAGCATCCAGGAGTAACAAAGAGCATATACCTATTGTCATATTTTCAGGTGTCAATCATCATGTCCAGCCTGTTATATTTGGCTGTGCACTACTTGTTGATGAATCTGAAGAGTCATTTGTATGGTTATTTGAAAAATGGCTTGAAGCAATGCATGGGAGGCCTCCTGTTTCTTTGGTAACAGAACTGAACCAAGAGATGGCAGCTGCAGCTGTCAAGGTATTACCTGACACCTGTCATATTTTCTGTGAAAATCATATATTAGGCACTGTGAAGGAGGAGTTGCATAGTATTTATCCAGGACTAGACCATTTCATTACTGATCTGAGAAACTGCATTGATGGATGCAGAATAGAAGAATCATTTGAATCATGCTGGGAATCAGTTCTCATTAAACATGGCTTTAGAAATAATGAACATTTACGGTCTCTTTATGATATTCGTAAACAATGGGCCCCTGCGTACACAAAGAAATCATTTCATGCCAGAAACCTGCTTCCACAAAGCGGTGAAAATCTTGAAAAGATTAGAGATATGTACTTCTCGTCCAGTACACAATTACAGGTGGCTGTGCAGCAACTTGGACAAGCTATTTGTAATTTCCATGCAAAAGAAGCTCAGGCGGATTATCTGACAATGTTTGAAATACCAGAACTAAGGACTGCTTCACCAGTGGAGAAACAAGCAAGTGTAATATTTTCCAGGAAAGTGTTTGATATATTTCAGGAACAGTTTGCAGAGTCCTTTGGGTACCATGCAGAGAGGATCGAGGATAGGATGCTACACAAGTACCGTGTGACAGTAGATGATGGTGACGAGGAGGCACATATTGTCTCTTTCAGTCCAGATCAGAGTGCAGTGTGTTGCAGTTGTTGCTTGTTCGAGAGCTGTGGAATCTTGTGCAGGCATGCTCTTCGAGTTTTCATCATCGAAGGAGTGCGTTTCCTTCCAAAGGCCTATGTCTTGAAACGCTGGTCAAAGCATGCAAAAAGTACTGTCACCTTGGATAACTACATTGATCTAAGGGGATACCGTGAGGATCCTTCAACTTCAAGGTACAATGATCTTTGCTATGATGCAATCAAATGTGCAAAAGAGGGCTCAACATCTTCCGAGCGCTATAAAATAGCCAAAGAGGCACTGCACAAGGCTCTTGATGAGGTAATGCCTGTAAGGAACATTAGACAGCAAAATCCGCAAAACAGTACAACATCATTAAAATGTCCAGTCAAGAAGTCTGGGACGGATAAAGGTACCTCTGGCAAGAGCTTAAACAGGCCAGCATCCAAACATTCCCTCATGGAGAGCAATGGTGGTAGATGACCAGATATAATGAATTTTAACATAGCATGGTATTACCTATTCTGACCTTGTATAGTTGCAGTATCATTCGATCTAGTACTTATCTCTTAGACTGTAGGTGGCATCAGCCTTTTTTCTGTCAGCGCATCTAGTAACGGCAAGGGTGCTAATGAATTATTTGAGGCATTAATGTTCAAAAAGAATGTAGGAACATATGCCCTATTTTGGAATGTTTGTAAATGGTACTATGAAAAAGACTGTTGTTACATGGGAGTACAGCCATAATTTTCTATGTACCATCGCGTGACCAATACAGCTTACCCTTATGCTGGTTGTGATTTAGTTTGTTTTGTACTAACACTGTTAAATAGTGGTTTCTGTGGCCTTAGGTGTTGGCACATTTGGAAGTGACAGTTGTGCTGCAAAAACTAGTAGTCTAGTTGAGTACTTATGCAGTTATTTTAGATCAGTACTTATGCAGTTAAGCACATGTACTGCTTAGGATAGACATTTGCATGTTTGAGTTTTCTGTTTTTCTTTGATCATTTATATGAAATGCAGTGTGTTCTCATGGTCATTTATGCTTGCATATTTAGGTAGTTGTATCTTTTACATTGTTAAACCACTTGCATGGCAAGTTACTTTCAGCAAATTTATATGATTACGAGCCAATCACTATTTGATGCATTCTGCATTTTTTCACTTCATATTCTCGTCTTTGTTATATTTTTATAGACACAGGAATTAACAGTCATGCGGATAAGTTGATTTGTGCCTGCAGGGGCCTACTTGAACTTCACAGGCAATTTCAAAACCTATTTGAAATACTTTGAGGTGGGTGAAGGTTATATAACACATATATATAAGCTGTCACACTAAGCGTGCAAATGGGCACTCAATGAAGAGGTGCTGGTCATTTCCTCGTTACAAAACAACATTGTCATTTCCCCATCTTCCATGTAACTATTAGCTTCCAAAGCCTTTTATGCCTAAACCAACAGTTCGTATTCACCAGGGCAGTGCACATAAGACTGCACCGTGAATTGGCGGGATGCGTGTGGGGTCCATTGGAACGTATCTGGCTCCTGTGCCAAGGCAACACCCCAAGCTGTGTCATAATGTCGTGCTAAGCAAGGAGTTCAGCACCGATGAGTGCTCGTGGAATGCTTATATTGTGGACTGCCGTGCTCTTGATTTCTGCAGCAGTACGGAAAAGAGACTGCCAAAGGCCTGAAAAAGTGAGTGCCATACAAGGAATACGGTACAGTTTTGCTTATACTAGGATATAGTAATGTGCTGGTTACCCACCATTGCTGTCCAACAAATGCGGTTGCGGTTACGCAATTTTTCAGATTCTGAGTTCGCCATTTCTCTAGTACTATGAATCATTAAAGATGAACATAATGCACTGACTGCTATGTCCATTTTTTGATGATAAGCTGGTAGCGATGTGGAGTACAACACCAGCTCTCCTATCATCTCTGAAATGTATTGTTTTTTTTTTTTTTGAGAAACACCCTGGAAAGGTGTATCAATCTCTGGAATGTATTGCAGCAGGGGAAAGTTGTTCAATTCTGCTGTTCAGCAAGCTTGTCGAAACTGTAAGTTAGTGCACATATGCTTCTTGAGCTATATGTTTCAGAAGAAGCATTACGCTTCTGTCAACCATTTTCTCGACCTAACAGTCTACCAGAGTGCTGATGGCGAAATGAATAGTGGCACGGAGTTGTTGAACAGAAGCCTGTATTCTCCATTATGGGAGCAAGTGCAAAGAAAAAGGTGCCACCTTCCCATGATATGTCCTCATCTACAGTCCATAGTTCATAGCAAATCTGATCTTGCTGCAGGAAGTTGCAGGTTGCTGTTGGATCAGTTGAAGTTTTGCTGGAACAGCACGCCACATGCGTGTAACGCCAAAGCTGTGTACGGTGAAAGGCTTGAGCACAGAGACAAGGATCATCGTGCCAAGATGGATCGGTCAATACAGAAAGCAACGTATGCATGGTGCAAGAACTAGCTCGAGGAGGATCCTTCAGTACATTGACGGTTTGCACACTAACCACTGTGACATCTTACCTGAGAACAGAAAATGCGAGGATGAACACCGACACCTCAATCTCTGTCGTGTTTACAAAAGAAGCAGCGTGGCATGTGCAGGATCTTGCCTGATCATCATCTTCCATGTGTGCAAAGTGGAGGAGATGGAAGTAGCTTTGATGGTGGGTATTCATTCAGTTGCAGGTTGGATAGTTAGGTGTTGTTGTAGCTGTCAGGATCTGAATGGAAGCATTGCAAAGCTTCCTAAACTTCCAGGCCCCAGGGGGGGACGTGTCCCAACAGTGGGTGCTTGATTCTTCCTTGTAGATCCTGTCTCCATCTGCGTTGTTCATCCCCACCAGAACCCCGCTGCGCTGCACCGGCCCACATTATCAGTATGGTCATCGTCGCTGCGGCGAGATAGGATATGTGTGCCGTGTGTTGTCGCTGGCATGGAGCTTGTGGCCGGACCGGATAGAGCACCATGCGGGCCTGCCATTGGCCACCACGGGGCATGCCTGCCTGCCTTTACCTTCTCCAGTTCTCCTTGGTTTTTTGCTTTGCTGAGTTCATGTGCATAATTGTGGAGTATATATTTGCACGGTTGCTGTAGCTCCAGTGCTCCAATTCAAACATTCCTTCTAAGATATGGTTAAGTTATGTATTCATCAATTATATTGTATTTTTTGGCGCTTGTATTCTCCACTCTTTCCCCAAAAGAATAGACTTCGTGTGGACAAGTTCAGTTATTCCTTTATTCTTGTCAAGACAAGTGGGTCAGTTGATTTCAGCCCTGGCATGTCTATGCCAATTCTTAAACCAAATCGTGCGAATGTAGCTCACTGAGTTCATGCATCCTGTACCATATTCCTCGCAAGAAAAAAAATGTACCATGTCCAACATGTGTAATTCTATGCACACTTTCAAGAAAGGGAATACAAGATAATAAAGTGGGGTCGTGGTCCCAAAACTTGTCCCACGTTTTCAAATAGCAAGTCTTAACGCGAACACGTACTCATGTGCAAAAGCAAACTCGCCACAAACTAAAAATGATATCTTCATCACTGTCTTGGTCTTGTGAGGCTGAGATAGGTGATACCTTTGATCGGATCAATCATTCCGTGGCGCAAGAGAGATGATCATGCAGATCGTCTGCATGCTTGCTCAAGTAAAGCTGCTGGGATGAAGAGATCAGCTTGGGAGAGTTTGGTGTAACTGGCCTAGTTGCTATTGGGTTTGCACCTTAAAACAAACCCTAGAACTAACTCCCCAACTCGCCGGCCTAAGCTACAAGTTAATGATTCCGTCACCAATATACTATATAATCCATGCAAGTGACAATGCTTTCCTTGCCAAGGAGAGATTTTAGAATGTTCTATAGCAAAAGTGATTCTGTAAGATATTAGTACTTGATTTGCCAAATCAAGACTAGATGTCCATGTTAAGATCAGATGACGCTTCCATCACCCATCACTAGTTTCCGACTCCCCGAGGGGAAATCTGGAGAGAAAAGAGAGCTTTATGCATCTTTGATTGCTCAATTATTAAGTTGGCAATCAGTTAATTACAACCGTGCCGTCTCACATAGATGGTTTGGGTTGTCTTGTAGAAAAAGAGAGTGAAACTCACAATTTAAGCTGTCCAGTTACCATACCATTACCCAGTGGTGGAGCTTGAGCAAAATTTGTCAAGCCGTATCCAGTGCTAAATCCTACAACTTCGACAAGCGGCAAAATGTGTAGGCCATGAAGGTCCAAATACTTCTATCCAATTCTGTAAGTATGTACCACTTGGTGACGCCAGCAGGTGCGCACCGCTAAGCTTGGAAAAATGCGTACATTGCACAAGCCAAATTAAACTCTGGCGCCGCCGACTGCAATTAGTACATTTTGCACTGAGCCGACATATCTTTTTCCCAGCAGCACCACTTAGTGATAAGCAATTCATCAAAGCTGATTAACCAGTATATTATATTATGGACTGGAGCACGATCCAACTGACACCGTATAGTCTGCGCCCAAGAGGAGAGGTCAAGGTGAAAACAGATGCCATTTTGTCACCGGGCGGGTTTTAATTTGAAATTTGAAATCTCTGATAACTCAGATTGGAAAGGTAAGATCCCATGTTTATTTTTTGGTGGAGCCGGGTGAAAGGTGGAGCCGAAGAAGGATAGCCAGCAACACAAGCCAGCAAAATATAACGGCTATGTTATCATCATGTGAGGATGACATGTAGGGCCGGAGCCACATGTCAATGGCGAAGCTAATTAAGCAATATACTCATGCATGAATAGAGGTGATACACAAAACTTACTACTACCTCCATCCCAAAGCTTAAGGCTTATTTTTTTTTTGAAAAGTCAAATCAAGTAAAATTTAGCTAAACTTTTAAAATAATATATCAACAAATATAATATTTTTAAGATACAATACGAAAATATATTTCATTATCTATTTAATGATAATAAATTTGAAATTTGCATGTTAGTGATTTTTGGTAAAAACTTAGTCAAACTTGACATAGTTTGACTTTCTAAAAATAATATAAGCCTTAAGATTTGGGATGGAAGTAGTAATAGGCAAAAGCAAAGTTGTCATGCATGCTATGCCTATGCCCACTTCATCTGGATCCCTATAATATTTATGTAAACAAGTTATTATAATTAGTCTCTATATGAACTAGAGAGTAGATAGAAAAGGCAAACAACTACTTTGTTAGATTGCTCGAATCTCACCTTACTTAACTTTGGAGGTGTCTGACACACATTCTATAGTACTACATTTAGTAATAATATTAATGACGACGATGATAATAATACAACTCCCATTTTTTACACTTACTATGTAAGCATATTGAAGAACTAATGAAGAGAAATTGTCACGTTCGTTGGGTAAGCCACTACAGGAATGGGGCTATATGCCGAGGGCCGGGAACCCTCGGCGTAGCATGCTTTGGCCCTCGGCGTAGGCTATGCCGAGGGCCGCCCTCGGCATAGCTCCTCGGCGTGTAAGTCCCTCGGCAAAGCCACTATCGCCGTCGGCGTAGCCCGGCCCTCGGCGTAGCACGCTACGCCGACGGCAAAACCCTCGGCATAGACTTTTAAAAAATTCAAATTTTCCGTTTCCAAAAAAATTCAAAAAAAAAAATTTGAAAAAAAATATTTTTTTCTATATGCCGACGGCAAAACCCTCGGCATAGACTTTTAAAATTTTAATTTCTTTTACACAATTTTTTCTTTTTTTTTTGTTTTTTACTTGTTTATCTTTCACCCAATACACTTTTAACTCTAACTACACTTAATCTTATGTCAAATTACATCATGGTTAAACTTCCCAGTCGGTCACCCATCCTCACACTACTCCAGCCTCAGCACACTTAACTTTTTGGTTCCATTCGGATGAGCTTCCATTATAGAATTGACACCTCTTGCTGATAATAATAGCATATCAACCCTATTAACCCTTGAACCGTGATGCACACTTCTTTATTATTGAATCCCAAACAATTACTTAAGTAGACAACAATTAATATATATAAGTAATAATAATATTGAATTCAAATAAAAATAAAATGATTTTATTTTTTGGTCTTTTTTCTATTTAATATTAAATAATTAATATCTTTAAATCGGAAATCAAAATTCCACAAATAATATGTCTAAATCGATCAGAAAAATGAGAGGAATCTAAATATAACATACATATCATCATTTGAACCTAAAAATTAGAGGAACCCAAATATGACGCCCAATTTGCCACGTGGCCAAAACAACCCCCTCGCGAGATGCGAAATGGCCGTATCGGGCGGGCTGATGCTCCGTTCGCCAACACGCTAAACGGACAAAAATTAGCACATAAAGTGATCTGCTATAGACATAAAAACATTTTTTGCGGAATTTATTGAGCGACAGAAAGTGTACCCCTAGTTCAAATCCGGTCAGTTTCCAGCGGATTCGGCGGGATACCGCAGGAGGCCGCATGGATTCCCAGATAGCTAGCGCGCACATATGGCATGTGATATGTGGTGCGAAGGCGGTATCCTACCACTACACGGAGGTCTCGCGCAATACTAAAATGCGTCCCATGTAGCTGCTTCACAAAATAAACCCGTTTTGGCACCCCGAAAATGAAAAACCATCGCCCATGGGTCGGATTGGAAATCCACTGCTGGGGCCTTGCTTCCCATCCCAGGGACCACGCACGTGCCAAATATGGCCTCGTTCCGACAAACTATGCGGTGTCACGGGCCGTTTCCTACTCATTTCCCTAAAAGCCATAGAACTTCGGACGTGATAGCCCTGTTTGTGAAGGGTTTTCCAAAATAATTGCCGTATCCTAATTCCGACTTTTGGAGTGGTTACTAGAACACATAAAATGACGCCATGCGGCTCCGCGGGATTTTCTGACTTTGTTTAAATTGTCATTTGGCCAAAACGGGCCCCCACAGAGATGCGGTATGTCTGTACCGGGCGCACTGGTTCACCCGTTTACCATCGCGCTAAACGGACAAAAATTAGCATATAAACTGATATGTCATAGACCTAAAAAAATTTTTTGCGGAATTTATTGAGCGACGGAAAGTGTAACCCTAGTTCAAATCCGGTCACTTTCAGATTCGGCGGGACACCGCAGGAAGCCGCATGGATTCCCAGATAGCTAGCACGGACATATGACATGTGATATGTGGTACGAAGGCGGTGTCCTACCACTATGCAGAGGTCTCACACAATACAAAAATGCGCCTCATGTAGTTCCTTCAAAAAAAAAACCCGTTTTGGCACCCGAAAATGAAAAAACCATCGCCCATGGGTCGGATTGGAAATCCGCTCCCGGGGCCTTGCTTCCCATCCCAGGAACCACGCACGTGCCAAATATGGCCTCGTTCCGACAAACTATGCGGTGTCACGGGCCATTTCCTACTCATTTGCCCTAAAAGCCATAGAACTCCGGACGTGATAGCCCTGTTTGTGAAGGGTTTTCCAAAATAATTGCCGTATTCTAATTCTGACTTTTGGAGTGGTTACTAGGACACATAAAATGACGCCATGCGGCTCCGCGGGATTTTCTGACTTTGTTTAAATTGTCATTTGGCCAAAACGGCCCCCACGGAGATGCGGTATGGCCGTACCGGGCGCGCTGGTGCACCCGTTTACCATCGCGCTAAACGGAAAAAAATTAACACATAAACTGATATGTCATAGACCTAAAAACAATTTTTGCGGAATTTATTGAGCGACGGAAAGTGTAGCCCTAGTTCAAATCCGGTCACTTTCCAGCGGATTCGGCGGGACACCGCAGGAAGCCGCATGGATTCCCAGATAGCTAGCACGCACATATGGCATGTGATATGTGGTGCGAAGGCGGTGTCCTACCACTACGCAGAGGTCTCGTGCAATACTAAAATGCGCCTCATGTAGTTCCTTCACAAAAAGAACCTGTTTTGGCACCCCGAAAATGAAAAAACCATCGCCCATGGGTCGGATTGGAAATGCACTCCAGGGGTCTTGCTTCCCATCCCAGGGACCACACACGTGCCAAATATGGCCTCGTTCCGACAAATTATGCGGTGTCACGGGCCGTTTCCTACTCATTGCCCTAAAAGCCATAGAAATCCGGACTTGATAGCCCTGTTCGTGAAGGGTTTTCCAAAATAATTGCTGTATCCCAATTCCATCTTTTGGAGTGGTTACTAGGACACATAAAATGATGCCATGCGGCTCCGCGAGATTTTCTGACTTTGTTTAAATTGCCATCTGGCTAAAACGGGAACCTGAGAACATATAAGAAAGTGATTGAATTGTTTATATGTTAACATGTTATTGTACGTGATTCAAATATGCATGATTTTGACATAAACTGATAGAGGATGTTTTTCTGAACATTTTGATACCTCATACGCATTTTTCTGACATCATATGAATTAGTTATGATTTTTACAAAATTAGACAAATTTGAAAAATGGCCTACGCCGAGGGTGGCCGTCGGCGTAGCCCTGTCTACGCCTAGGGCCAAAGATATACCGAGGGCTGCCCTCAGCGTAGAGGTCGCTACGCCGACGGCCACGTTTCGCCGAGGGTTGAAAGGGCAGGCTGGCCTGGCCGGGCCATACGCCGACGGCCCCGACTTTTGGCCGTCGGCGTATAGCCTGGCCCTCGGCATAGCCTCCCATTCCTGTAGGGAGCACCCAAACAATGCTTTGGATTTTTCCAACTGATTGACATATATCGGCCCACACATATTGGGTGAAAAATAATCAAAATAAATCTTCTCTTTTAGGGCCTCAATTAATTACTCAACCGGAGTTGAAGTTGAATCTTGGCATAACTGCCTTTATCTAGATTTAAGAAGTGATCAAACATTTTTGGCAATTGAAGAACATTATTTATCATCACCATTGTGAGTGGGAACACACAGAATACATCCCATCCGCACTTCTGCGACTCTAGATAACTTTCTTTAGGTATGATCCCCTAGTCGATTAGTTAAGGGGCTAGTTTAGTTAGGCATCGAAGAAATTCAAACCCACTTTACAAAGTAATGTTTCTTTCGGTTTCCCACGGAATATTTCGGCGTCGAAGTAATGCAGCACATATCTTGATCATTTGATGCATGCATACGTACCAAACTATATATATGGTGTAGCTGTCTAGTATAGAGGGAGTGTTTTGCATATTTTTTTTTCGAAATGGGGATAATACCCCAGCCTCTGCATCAAAATGATGCATATGGCTGCTTTATTACCTTATTAAAATAGACTCCTGCGTTTACAGTTTATTACAACTCACTCATCGACTAAAGTCGAGACTAAAATCAACCATCTAAATAAACAAAGAAGTTGTCTCCAAGAAAACATCAAAGATTTAATCTAAGCTGATGCCGCCAACCACACTGGTTGTAAAAATCCCGTGCGACCATCTCCAGTCGGTTGCACCCAGACTCCATGGCAGCCCGATGATCCTCTGGTTGGAGATAAGACCACGTACGGATCCAATGAATAGCCAAAGGAATTACCTGCAAGAAAGGTTGAGGTTTCGGCTTGTTAAAAACCACTTCATTACGCACATTCCATATAGCCCAAATCAAAGCGCATACACCCACACGAATCTGTAGTACATCTTTCTTTGCAATACCACTAAGCCAAGTACCAAAAAGATGAGTGATATTCACAGGTGGGGATAGAGTGTTTTGCATATGTTACCGAGTTAATTTTTTAGAAAGACTTGTCTGAATTGCAATTGCTACCTCACAACTTTTAAAAATATAAGTTCTAGATAGAGCCTACCTGAGTTTAACCTCTTTCGCGTATCGCGCAAATACTCCATATTGGCCATCTTTTTTTTCCCTTCTTGATAAGAGCGGACAGAAATTTCATGTACATGGGCACCAACGAATCTCTCTATTCAAAAAATTGAAATTAATATTTCTAAGTTTCAAAATATTCTGAAAAAATATGATGTATCTAGTAATGTATCTCACAGATAAAGGAGAATATTTTCAATTGGAAACATTGTGTAGATTGAGTGACACAAAAATAACAAAAGCGTAGATCTCAGCATACTTATTTCAATTATCTAAAAAAGACAGACTTTGTCACTTTTGTGTAGCTTAGAATACAAAACATTTGCAATTGAGATTTTGCATGTTAGTGGGATATATCATTAGCTACTTTAAATTTTTTGTTTCATAACTTTTTAAAATTGTAAATATAAAATTTTGAATTTTCTAATATGTCGAGAGCATTGGTGCACAAGAGACAAATTGGCTTTCCAGATAAAGGCGGCTTATTATTTAAAGAGTTTAAGCATTGCACTCGGCCTCTGCATAACTAAGATGCACATAGTCGCTCAACATCCAAACATAACAAGAGTTAAACACAGAAAAACGCAATACAAAGGATCATATGAGGATTTGGATAGGTGCCTATGGTGATGGAGGACCAATATCCTGAGATTACGCTGACATTGATGCTGGATAAAAATTTCCCTCGCTGTGTACTCCAATCGTGTAGACACCTAGGCAAACACGTTGATGTTCTCCTTACGCAAAATAAATGACCATGAATGAAGCAAAGTCGTGCACCGGTAAATAACCTGTAAGACGGAGATTTTTATTATCATTAAAAACCTTATCATTTCTACCTAGGCAAAACAACCAAATAACGGCAAGCGCTCTTACCAACTTATGATCCACCTTATTTAGCCAGTTCCCCAATAGATTAGCAACCACTAGGTGGCTGGTATAAGTTAGAACCCATTTGAATAATTGGCCATATAAATTCAAAAAATATGGATAGAAGAAAATATGTTTAATAGTCTTGTTTTAATTTCACAAATCACACTATTTCCTTTTCATGCCAATTGCATTTTGCAAAATAATCTTTGGTGAGGATTAGCCTTCTAAAAGGATATTCACTATTCTAGACATACGCAACTACAAAAAAACATGTCAATTGCAAGAACGATAGTGCGAACTGGAAAGTGAATAATATGCCATGTCATTAAGCGTTCATATGAGAGCCGCCAACTTCATCTCAAACAAATAATTTACACGATAGTCAGATTTGCAAAGCTTAAAGTCGATCTTAGTTGTCCAGCATCGCTTGCTCTCATTTCCCCCATCCTCCCCCTCTCCTCGCTACAGTTCCCTTGCGTGTCTCCTCTCTCTCCCGGGTGCTCCTCCGGCTCAACTCCGGGGGCGCTGCCATCTGGTGGAGAGAATGATGTGTAGCCTGGAGTGTACATAGTAGAAGTAGGTTGTATGGCAGTCTGCCGGTAGAGGGCTTCATGCCCGGTAGGTGGAGCGGGGCTCCGGATCTTGGCGGCCAGATCTGGAGCATTTTAGGGTCCATCTTCTTCCTCTGGCTTCTCCTCTGGTCGTTGGAGCAGGTCAGGGAGGAGACGAACGCCGCTTCCTCGAATAAAGATGTGGTTCATGGCCACCTTGAAGAGTGGAGCTGCTGTGCCGCGGAATCTCCTCTGGCCTGCCGTGGAGGTGAGGGGAGGAGCCGATGCTGTGAGCGGTCTGTTGTTTCTTCTTGGTGGCGTCAGGGTGTCGGCGTGCGGGACGTGTTGCATGCGCTGGAAGCTGTGTTTCCGGGAGTTCCCAAGCGGCCGATGAATTAACAGGCCGCTATCTATGGCGAAGGGTGACACTCCGAGCTCGGGTGCGGAGGCGGCCCGAGTTTCTTCTTCCTCAGGCCGAAGTGCCGACGCGGAGGATCTCTTTATCGACCTCGGCAAAGGATCCAGAGTCGGCGTCGCCCCAAGTGGCATGTTCCCCGGCGGCGATGCAGGCTCCCAAGCCTTGAGGTCTTGCGGCAGCTGCGGTGGAGAAGACCAGGGATGTGATTGCGTTTTTAGCGTTTTTCCAAGGTTTTTTTTTGTAAAAGTGATAGTTTTGTCCTGTATTCGCCTAATGCATAGGGACTTCGATGTAAACTTGTACCCACAGCTTTATCAATGAAGCTTCCAGGACCCTGGGGCCTTTTCCCGTTCAAAAAAAAAGTTATCCTACATCGGCCTCCTTCGCTTTTTTCTACGGAGGTGCTAATATAACCACTAAGGAATCTTACCACAGTAAGTTTCTAACTCAAGTGCATAAAAGCATCAGCGACGGTGTTGTATTTCGTCATTGGTACATGGAAGAGCTAGGAACCTAAATCGCTGTTAAAAATATGTGAAACAAGATATTTGAGCTGAATAATAAAATAAAGTTACACAAGATCCATAAAATTAGTTCCGAAGATTAACCTCTAACTTCCAAGGGAAACCCCATGAAACATAATAGTATGTATCTTCACAATTGAAATGGCTATATGGACCTATGGTGAATATAATGAGAACATATGTAATGTATTTGGCCAAGACATTTCGTATGCCGTACTTTTTTAAAGCTATGCATAAGTTATTTGTACAAATTTCCGCATGATTAATTAGTTGTAGATATAAATTTTATGAGTCTACCCCAGTAAATACTACTCCTGATTTATTTTCACCTCTGAGTATTAGTGTAGTTGTCATCGATGTTTGTGCAGAGAGGCTCAGTCATCTGACTAATATAGAATTTCTATGAATATTTTAGGTTCTTTTCTGCAGAAAGTTATATTATGCCCGACATAAACGAATGTAAAGTGACCGTTTGCGTCCGTGTAGACAAGAAATGAGAAAAATCTAGCCTAGCGGCTCGATGCAAACTGACCGGCATGTCCACGTTGACTCATTCGCGACCAAAATCGGATACTGCACGGATGCAACGAGTGACCGCGGCCTACAGACTCAGGCCCGCCTGGTGGTGGGCGATTGGCCCCTCTGTGCATCTCTTCTCTTCTGCGCGCGTCTGGTCGATGTGGTGACATCAATGGCACGCTTCGGCTTACGCGGCAGCGCCGGGACTGGCGGGCGACGACTGAGCTTCCGCACCTCCATCAATGGCACATGCCTAGAAACTAGCGCTGACATTCTTAGCGGCTGCGTAGCATCCCTTTTTAAGGGTGTCGGCTTTGCCCTGCCATTGCCACCATCTAGCCTAGATCTTCTCCACCGCTTTCCCTCTCTACTTCCCACATAACACGCAGCGCGACCTTAACCATGGGAAAGGGATGGTCGTACGGAAAACCAAAGATCAATCACGAGGCCAGGTCGCAGCGGTGATACGTTACAAACGTATCTATAATTTTTGATGCTCCATGCTAGTTTTACACCAATTGCTATATGTTTTATTTACACTTCATGGTATTTTTATGCATTTTCTGGAACTAATCTATTAACAAGATGCCACAGTGCCTGTTCCTGTTTTCTGCTATTTTTTTATTTCAAAAAAGTTGTTCTGGAAATATTCTCGGAATTGGATGAAACAAAAGCCGAAGTTCCTATTTTCCTGTCACGAATACAGAGTCCGAAGGAGAGACGAAGAGGTGCACCAGGGAGGGCACACCATGCCTAGGCGGGCCCCCTGGCCGCGCCTAGGGGTGGTGTGGCCCCCCAGGGTGTCCACCGACCTCGCCCTTTCGCCTATAAATTGACATCCTCGGGAAAACCTAAAGACCCGAGTCTCCATCCAGGAATAGTTCCGCAGCCGCCGCCATCATCGACCCTAGTTCGAGGAGGGCTCTTCCCGGCACCCTGCCGGAGAGGGAGATCATCACCGTAGGCCTCTTTATCACCATGCCCGCCTCCGAAGTGATGCGTGAGTAGTTCATCTTTGGACTACGGGTCCATAGTAGTAGCTAGATGGTTGTCTTCTACTTCTTATCCTTCATGTCTAGATATTGTGAGCTGCCTAACATGATCAAGATAATCTTTATGTAAGCTACATGTTGTGTTTGCTAGGATCCGATGAATATTGAGTACTATGATTGAGTTGATTATAGATATGTTTTATATGTTATTTATGATCTTGCATGCTCTCCGTTGCTAGTAGATGATCTGGCCAAGTATGTGCTTGTGACTTCAAGAGGGAGTATTTATGCTCGATAGTGGGTTCATGCATCTAGTAATCTGGGAGAGTGACAATAACTCCTAAGGTTGTATATGTGATCGATGTTGCTACTAGGGAGAAAACAACAATGCTTTATCCAAGGATAATTTATTGTTTACTTTACACAATTTACTTAATGCAATAATATGTTGCTTGCAACTTAATACCCAAAGTTGTTCGGACTATATCCTGAGGGTGGATTATTAGTCAAAGATGAAGTTGGATTACGGTCTATGAATCTTGTTGTAATGTCCAAATGAATCTCATAGTAATCATCTTGTCATGTATGGTCTTTATTCTGTCAATTGCCTAGCTGTAAGTTGCTTACCCATCATGTTATTTATCTTTATGGAGAGACACCTCCAGTGAACTGTGGACCCCGGTCCTTTCTTTTACACTGATAAAACCATCTACTACAAATACCTGTTCCGTTTCCTTACTGCAAGCATTATTCTCTTAATTTCACTGCAAACAAACATCTCTTTCCACACTATACGTCTAATTCTTTGTTTTCAGCAAAATCAGTGAGATTGACAACCTCACTGTAAGTTGGGGCAAAGTAGTTTGGTTGTGTTGTGTGCAGGTTCCACGTTGTTGTTGACACCGGTAGTGCGCACTGCCAAAGTCAGACAGCAACAACCTTTAGAAGTGATTTCTTTCTCCTACTGGTCGATTAAACCTTGGTTTCTTTCTGAGGGAAAACTTGATGATGTGCTCATCATACCTTCCTCTTGGGGTTTCCCAACAGCATTACCCGGCACAACATCAAGCTTTTCTGGCGCCGTTGCCGAGAAGAAAGAGGATTTCTGCAAAGGGGATCTCTCATCTCCAATCTCTTTACTTTGTTATTGTTTTGTTTAGTTTATTTTATTTTGTCTTGTTTGCTTCTTTTTATCAAAAACACAAACAAAATTAGTTCCTTTTATAGATGTTATTTTGTTGCTTTATTTTTAGCTCATTATGTTGATCCCTAAGTACGTTCTGAAAGACTTATCAATAGGTAGTGGTTCTATATTTGGGAGAGATAACATTAAAGAATTCTTTAATCATGTTAGTAAGCACAAAGATATTGAGGATAGATCCTTAGTAGAACTTGCTCCTAATTATGAAACTGCTGCAGCTTATTTAGTTCAAATGTTGGAGGCTATGTTTGTTAACCTTAACTCAATAATGCAGCAAATGTTTCTTAAACTTCATGAAGTTGACGATGATGAAAATAGAGATTTTATTCTGAAAACTTTGCTTAAAGAATTTAGAGATGTTGTTATAGAAGCTAGGAAAGTCTTTGATCGGTTTAAGATGCTAGACTCATGTGTAGATGTTATTGGTACACTTGAAAAGATAGACAAAACCAAGCCTAAAAATAGGGATGAAATCAAAATACCAATATCTTTCAAACTCGTAGGAATGCATGAAGCTTTGGAAAAGAATTTTGATTGGATTGTTCCTGAAAACCCATTTGATGAAAGTGTGAGTGTTGAGAGAGGTGATACGTCTCCGACGTATCGATAATTTCTTATGTTCCATGCTACATTATTGATGATATCTACATGTTTTATACACATTATATGTCGTATTTACGCATTTTCCGGCACTAACCTATTAACAAGATGCCGAAGAGCCAGATGCTGTTTTCTGCTGTTTTTGGTTTCAGAAATCCTAGTAAGGAAATATTCTCGGAATTGGACGAAATCAACGCCCAGGGTCCTATTTTTGCACGAAGCTTCCAAAATACCGAGGGGGAAAGGAAGTGGGGCCACGAGGCGCCGCCACACTAGGGCAGCGCAGCCTGGCCGCGCGGCCCTAGCGTGTGGGCCCTCGTGTGGCCCCCGCTGCCCTTCCGCCTACTTAAAGTCTTCGTCGCGAAACCCTCTGTACCGAGAGCCACGATACGGAAAACCTTCCAGACGCCGCCGCCAATCCCATCTCGGGATTCGGAGATCGCCTCCGGCACCCTGCCGGAGAGGGGAATCATCTCCCGGAGGACTCTTCATCGCCATGATCGCCTCCGGAGTGATGAGTGAGTAGTTCACCCCTGGACTATGGGTCCATAGCAGTAGCTAGATGGTCGTCTTCTCCTAATTGTGCTTCATTGTTGGATCTTGTGAGCTGCCTAACATGATCAAGATCATCTATCTGTATTACTATATGTTGTGTTTGTCGAGATCCGATAGATAGAGAATATTATGTTATGGTGATTATCAATCTATTACCTATGTGTTGTTTATGATCTTGCATGCTCTCCGTTATTAGTAGAGGCTCTGGCCAAGTTTTTGCTCTTAACTCCAAGAGGGAGTATTTATGCTCGATAGTGGGTTCATGCCTCCATTAAATCTAGGACAGTGAAGAAAGTTCTAAGGTTGTGGATGTGCTGTTGCCACTAGGGATAAAACATTGATGCTATGTCTAAGAATGTAGTTGTTGATTACATTACGCACCATACTTAATGAGAATTGTATGTTGCTTGCAACTTAATACTGGAAGGGGTTCGGATGATAACCTGAAGGTGGACTTTTTAGGCATAGATGCATGCTGGATAGCGGTCTATGTACTTTGTCGTAATGCCCTGATTAAATCTCACTATATTTATCATATCATGTATGTGCATTGTTATGCCCTTTCTATTTGTCAATTGCCCGACTGTAATTTGTTCACCCAACATGCTTTTATCTTATGGGAGAGACACTCTAGTGAACTGTGGACCCCGGTCCTATTCTTTACATCGCATACAATCTACTGCAATTGTTCTTTACTGTTTTCTTCGCAAACAATCATCTTCCACACAATACGGTTAATCCTTTGTTACAACAAGCCGGTGAGATTGACAACCTCACTATTTCGTTGGGGCAAAGTACTTTGGTTGTGTTGTGCAGGTTCCACGTTGGCGCCGGAATCCCTGGTGTTGCGCCGCATCACATTTCGCCACCATCAACCTTCAACGTGCTTCTTGGCTCCTCCTGGTTCGATTAAACCTTGGTTTCTTTCTGAGGGAAAACTTGCCACTGTGCACATCATACCTTCCTCTTGGGGTTCCCAACGGACGTGTACATCTACGTGCATCAAGAGGGTCTTCTAAAACTTATGGATAAAATGCAATTCCTTGTTGAAAACACTTCTGGCATTAATCTTGATGCTTCTTCACTTGAAAATACTTGATTCAAGCTTCCCGCGCCTAGCTGAAAGGCGTTAAAGAAAAGCACTCTTGGGAGATAACCCATGTTTTATTTCTGTAATTTTTGTTTTGTTGAGTCTTGAAAGTTGTTACCTCTGTAGCAACCTCTCCTTATCCTTTTTTATTTTGTTTTTGTGCCAAGGATAGCCTCTAATAGGAAGAAGGTAAGATTTGGGAAGTTGATGTCCTGAAACAGATTCTGTGCTGCCACCAAAAAAATAAGTACTCTCAGCCAGAACGTCGGATTGATCTGAAACTTTTTGAGCACCTGCCCCGGGTTATTATCTAACTTTCATTAGTTTTGCACTTTTCGATTTGAGCAACAGAAAATTTTCGAAAAAATCGATATTTACCTGTTTTTCTGTTTTGACAGATTTCTGGCATTATTTGCAATTGTCTCTTAATTTTTTTCTTTTCGAGTTTTTTTTTGAGAGAAAGAGCTTTTAAAAGAAGTTGCTACAGTAGCTAATGTTTTAATTGATGTTTGCCTTATGTAGAACTGAATCGAAGTGGATTTGTTATTTTGATTGCACTAATGTTGCTAATGAAAATTGTGTGGAGTTTTGTATGAAGGAAGTTTTCAAGTGTAGGGAAGAAGAATGATGTGATGAGATGAAGGATGAAAAAAAGCTCAAGCTTAGGGATTTCCATGTCACCCTAAGAAATATCCAAGATGTACAAGAGTCAAAGCTTGGGGATGCCCAAGGTATCCCCTTCTTCATCAACAAAAATACCAGGTCATCTTTCAGGACACAATATTTTTATTGCTTCATATTGTATGTGTTGTTCTTGGAGAGTCTTCAATTTTGTTTTTAGTTTTCTTTAGTCTTGTTTGCTATAGTATATGGTTGGATCCCAGAATATTTGTTTTGGATAATGACACACTCCATTTTTGTTGCATAGAACACTCTAGTTTTCACTCTTATTGTTCTGCGAGTGCTCTCTTTTGCTAGTAGTGTGTTTAGCTCTTGTTTTCCACTTGTATTTTATTCAGAACTTGCTAGTTTTTTTAGTTAGGTATGATTAGCTCTCTGGTCTTTATTGATTATTATCTATGAGAGTTGTTTCAAATAAATTGATTGGTGTTGGAGAAGAGTAAAATATTTCATGCTTATAGTGGTGCAAAAGGAAGTTTGTTTAGACTGTGGCTTAGCTTTAACATGTCATGTTAGATATTATTTTAATTATATGCTTAGTAGTTATTTGTTGTAGCATGACTTGTCTCAAATAGCTGAGAGTACTTAATGTGCCATTGAAAGAATCATGTGTTGTTTCCATCATACAAAAGCATAATGTTGTGGTATTCTCCTTTGATGCTTTATTTGGGTTGACTTGGCACATGCTTATACCATGTTATTACTACAAACCAGTTACCTCAAGCCTCCACGATCATTTAGTTTTTGACTTGTAATATTACTTTATGCTTTGATTAATAATGTTTTGTCGCTATGCATGATTATGGCCATTATTGCCCTCTTAGTTGGCCGCTCCCAGTCTTTTGCTAACCTTCACCTGTACTGAGTATGAGATCTACTCGTGCATCCAACTTCCAAAGAAACCAAAATTTTCCAATTGTGTCCACCATACCTACCTATATGTGGTATTTCACCGCCACTGCAAAGTAAATTGCTTATGTGCTACTTTTAAAACCTTCAAAAACTATTACCTGTTTTGTGATCCTGTTTTAGCTCACGAGGAAGTATTGAATGCTTTATTGCCTTTTCATAACTTCACACCTTGACTAGCATGAATAATGTGCTAGTCCTTTATATTGCAAAAAGAGCAAGATAACTGGGTGCCCAGCCCACAAAAAAAATAAACAAATAAAGCTCCGCACACTATGTACTGGAGAGATCCTAAATAATGGTGTGCAAAAGGAGAACTATATGGGAGCCGCTCTTGAAGTCACTATATGAAAGGATGATAAACTATTTGATACCAGTCGTTGACATAGACATACATACCTCCCAAAATACATTTTCAACACCTCTGTTTTATTAAAAATAAAAAGCTCTAGCACATGAGTAATATCTGCTTCCCTATGCGAAGGGCCTTTCTTTTGCTTTTATGTTGAGTCTTCATCTTCTAACTTTATGCACCAATTAAGAGAGCATAGTTTTCATTCTGAATATAATGTGCATAGTCCCCAGATTTATTATTGATTGATTCATAATTATGTTATTGATTGTTCTCAAATTATTTGTATCTAGTCACCCTTTTAAACTTTAAAGGTGTCCTATGTATTTATGTTTTGCTATTCCATGAAGGACAAGCTGAATACCACTTTGCTATGTTTTCTCTAAGCTCAAAAAACAAACATTTGCTTTAAGTGCAATATTATTCATGATCTTTTGTTTGAGTTACTTTTCATGTTGTAGCATAGTTGGTAAGTTGTATTGTTAGAGTTATATCTACCATGCCTATGTTTAGAGTACTTTGATCTCAGTTTACAATGCTTTTACAATAACTTGATCAAGATTGTGTTGGCTGCATGTCACCTCAAAAATTATTTTTGTTATCACTTACCTACTCGAGGACGAGCAGGAGTTAAGCTTGGGGATGCTGATACGTTGCAAACATATCTATAATTTTTTATGCTCCATGCTTGTTTTACACCAATTGCTATATGTTTTGTTTACACTTCGTGGCATTTTTATGCATTTTATGGAACTAACCTATTAACAAGATGCCACTGGCAGTTCCTATTTCTACTGTTTTTGTATTTCAGAAAAGTTATTCGGAAATATTCTCGGAATTGGATGAAACAAAAGCAGAAGTTCCTATTTTTCTGTCACAAAGACAGAGTCCGAAGGAGAGATGAAGAGGTGCACCAGGGAGGGCACACCGTTCCTAGGCGCGGGCCCCTGGCCGCGCCTAGGGGTGGTGTGCCCCCCGGTGCCCACCGACCTCGCCCTTTCGCCTATAAATTGAAATCCTCGGGGAAAACCTAAAGACCCGAGCCTCCATCCACGAAAAGTTCCGCAGTCGCCGCCATCGTCGACCCTAGTTCGGAGGGTTCTGAAGCTCTTCCCGGCACCCTGCCGGAGAGGGGGAACATCACTGGATGGCTCTTCATCACCATGCCTGCCTCCTCCTCCTCCTCCTCTTTGAACTACGGGTCCATAGCAGTAGCTAGATGGTTGTCTTCTTCTCCTCCTTATGCTTCATGTCTAGATATTGTGAGCTGCCTAACATGATCAAGATCATCTTTATGTAATGCTACATGTTGTGTTTGCTGGGATCCGATGAATATTGAGTACTATGATTGAGTTGATTATAGATCTATTTTATATGTTATTTGTGATCTTGCATGCTCTCCGTTGCTAGTAGATGCTCTGGCCAAGTATGTGCTTGTGACTCCAAGAGGGAGTATTTATGCTCGATAGTGGGTTCATGCCTCTAGTAATCTGAGAGAGTGACAATAACTCCTAAGGTTGTAGATGTGCTGTTTCTACTAGGGAGAAAATCAACAATGCTTTAATCACGGATAATTTTTTTGTTTACTTTACACATTTTTCTTAATGCAATAATCTGTTTCTTGCAACTTAATACCCAAAGTTGTTCGGATGATATCCTGAGGGTGGATTATTAGTCATTGTTGCAGTTGGATTACGGTCTATGAATCTTATTGTAATATATGCCCAAATGAATCTCATAATAATCATCTTGTCATGTATGGTCTTTATTCTGTCAATTGTCTAGCTGTAAGTTGTTTACTGAGCACGTTATTTATCTTTATGGAGAGACACCTATAGTGAACTGTGGACCTCGGTGCTTTCTTTCATACTAATAAAACCATCTACTGCAAATACATGTTCCGTTTCCTTATTGCAAGCATTTTTCTCTTTATTTCACTAACAAACATCTTTTTCCACACTATATGTCTAATCCTTTGTTTTCAGCAAAACCAGTGAGATTGACAACTCACTGTAAGTTGGGGCAAAGTAGTTTGATTGTGTTTTGTGTACGTTCCACGTTGTTGCTGACACCGGTAGTGTGCCCTGCCAAAGTCAGCCATCAACTACCTTCAGAAGTGATTTCTTTCTCCTACTGGTCGATTAAACATTTGTTTTTTACTGAGGGAAAACTTGCTGTTATGCTCATAATACCTTCCTCTTGGGGTTTCCCAACTGCATTACCATGCACAACGGTAGCCAAAAAGAAGAAGAAGCCGCAGATCCGCATCCTCACCTCCCCGCTCCGGCCCTATATCAGGAGCACATGGTGGAACAACGTCCACCTCCCCGGTAGCTGGATCCTTTGCCATCGGAGGGTTACCATATGCCGCCGGTGCCACGATAGGGCCGGGAGCGGCGACAAGAGATTGCCCAACTCCGTACCCTTCTGTCTCTAGACCTCCTCGCCGACCTTGCACACGGCGTGAACTCGCCGTCGTGGGACTTGTTCGTCCACCTCGAATGGGATCCGAGGAGCCGAGCGGGGTTCCTCGGTGACGACAAGTACAACTATGCTGCTCCGCTCGCGGCAGTGAAGGAGGAGGAGGCCATCGGCAGTGAACAAATCCTAGCTGATGAGGAGCGGCATGACACCTAGGACTATCTCAACCACCTTGCGTACATGGTGGAGCAGGCCAATGAATCAGGCACGGTAGACCAGCTCCCTCTCATGCCGGAAGGTATGGTCGAGGAGGAGGCAATGACGCTTGCCTTGAAGGCCTTGCAGGAGCAGATGCAGTCAACGCCGCAACAGGCGCCGCTTCGCTATGCAGCGACAGTGATGTTTGTCAGCCTGTCCATGCAGGCCTCGTGCGTGGTGCCACCACCATCCCCGTGGGATTAGTGGCCCGTGCAAGCCCCAGCCTATCCTCCACCACCTCCAACAGTGTACCGTATGCGTTCCTAGGCGCCCAACTGGCAATGGGATCAGCATCCACTAGCGGTAGTTCCTCCTCCTCCAGTGACGGTCCACCATCTGCCCACACCATCACCGAACTAGCTACAGACGATGCAGGAGATCGTGGACCACATGCAGCACGGCGAAGCCGACAATTAGAACAAGCCTAGGTCCAAGAGGATCTCCAACAGGAGCGGAAAAACTCGCGCGCGGTAAATTAACCGCTGAAATGCACCGTGGGAGAGGCCGCGCGAACCTCCAGCGGACGCGCGTGCTAAAAAATTTGCCCCGCGCGCGCTTTTGCGCCATCAAACGCGCCAAACCTGCCGCGCCGAATGCCGCGCGCGCACACCCAACCACCAGGAACTTTCATCACGTGTGTCACTTCGCCGCCCTCCACCTCGCTGCGCGTCACTCTCTTCGCGCACCACGTCGCTCGCGCCGCTGCTCCGCCTCCACGCCGACGAGATGCCGCCCCGCCGCCGCCCGAGCTCTGATGGCTCGTGATGCACACGTCCGTTGGGAACCTGATACGTCTCCAACGTATCGATAATTTCTTATGTTCCATGCTACTTTATTGATGATACCTACATGTTTTATGCACATTATATGTCGTATTTACGCATTTTCTGGAACTAACCTATTAACAAGATGCCGAAGAGCCGTTGCTGTTTGCTGTTTTTGGTTTCAGAAATCCTAGTAAGGAAATATTCTCGGAATTGGACGAAATCACCGCCGAGGGTCCTATTTTTGCACGAAGCTTCCAGAAGACCGAAGGGGAGTCGAAGTGGGGCCACGAGGTGGCCAGGTGATAGGGCGGCGCGGCCCAGGCCCTAGCCGCGCCACCTGTCCCCTGGGCCCTCGTCAGCCCTTCGACTGCCTTCCGCCTACAAATAGCCTCCGTCGCGAAACCCCAATACCGAGAGCCACGATACGGAAAACCTTCCGAGACGCGCCGCCGAGAATCCCATCTCGGGGGATTCAGGAGATCGCCTCCGGCACCCTGGAGAGGGGATTCATCTCCCGGAGGACTCTTCATCGCCATGATCGCCTCCGGAGTGATGAGTGAGTAGTTCACCCTGGACTATGGGTCCATAGCAGTAGCTAGATGGTCGTCTTCTCCTAATTGTGCTTCATTGTTGGATCTTGTGAGCTGCCTAACATGATCAAGATCATCTATCTGTAATACTATATGTTGTGTTTGTCGGGATCCGATGGATAGAGAATACTATGTTATGGTGATTATCAATCTATTGTTTATCGTTGTTTATGATCTTGCATGCTCTCCGTTATTAGTAGAGGCTCTGGCCAAGTTTTACTCTTAACTCCAAGAGGGAGTATTTATGCTCGATAGTGGGTTCATGCCTTCATTGACATGGGACAGTGACAGAAAGTTCTAAGGTTGTGATGTGTTGCCACTAGGGATAAAACATTGATTCTATGTCTAAGGATGTAGTTGTCGATTACATTACGCACCATACTTAATGCAATTGTCTGTTGCTTTGCAACTTAATACTGAATGGGGTTCGGATGATAACCTGAAGGTGGACTTTTTAGGCATAGATGCGTTGGATGGCGGTCTATGTACTTTGTCGTAATGCCCGGATTAAATCTCACTATATTTATCATATCATGTATATGCATTGTTATGCTCTTCTCTATTTGTCAATTGCCCGACTGTAATTTGTTCACCCAACATGCTTTTATCTTATGGGAGAGACACCTCTAGTGAACTGTGGACCCCGGTCCTATTCTTTACATACCATCTACTGCAATACTTGTTTTACTGTTTTCTTGCAAACAATCATCTTCCACACAATACGGTTAATCCTTTGTTACAGCAAGCCGGTGAGATCGACAACCTCACTGTTTGGGGCAAAGTACTTGGATTGTGTTGTGCAGGTTCCACGTTGGCGTCGGAATCCCTGTTGTTGCGCCGCATCACATTTCGCCACCATCAACCTTCAACGTGCTTCTTGGCTCCTACTGGTTCGATTAAACCTTGGTTTCATACTGAGGGAAACTTGCTTCTATACGCATCATACCTTCCACTTGGGGTTCCCAACGGACGTGTGCATCTATGCGTATCAAGCTAAATTTCTGGCGCCGTTGCCGGGAGATCAAGACACGCTGCAAGGGAGTCTCCACTTCTCAATCTCTTTACTTTGTTTTTGTCTTGCTTTATTTTATTTACTACTTTGTTTGCTGCACCTAAACAAAACACAAAAAAATTAGCTGCTAGTTTTACTTTATTTACTGTCTTGTTCTCTATATCAAAAACACAAAAAAATTAGTTACTTGCATTTACTTTATCTAGTTTGTTTTATTTACTGTTGCTAAAATGAATACCCCTGAAAATACTAAGTTGTGTGACTTCACAAATGCAAATAATAATGATTTCCTATGCACACCTATTGCTCCACCTGCTACTACAGCAGAATTCTTTGAAATTAAACCTGCTTTACTGAACCTGGTTATGAGAGATCAATTTTCTGTTAGTTCTGATGATGCTGCTGCCCATCTTAATAATTTTGTTGAACTTTGTGAAATGCAAAAGTATAAGGATGTAGATGGTGATATTATTAAATTGAAAGTGTTTCCTTTCTCATTAAGAGGAAGAGCTAAAGATTGGTTGCTATCTTTGCCTAAGAATAGTATTGATTCATGGACTAAATGTAAGGATGCTTTTATTGGTATATATTATCCTCCCGCTAAAATTATATCTTTGAGAAGTAGCATAATGAATTTTAAGCAATTAGATACTGAACATGTTGCTCAAGCATGGGAGAGAATGAAAACTTTGGTAAAGAATTGCCCAACCCATGGACTGACTACTTGGATGATCATCCAAACCTTCTATGCAGGACTAAATTTTTTTTTTTTTTTTTTAT
This sequence comes from Lolium multiflorum, assembly GCA_030979885.1. NCBI lineage: Eukaryota > Viridiplantae > Streptophyta > Magnoliopsida > Poales > Poaceae > Lolium > Lolium multiflorum. The sequence goes on from CM061753.1 coordinate 191,757,214, forward strand.
TGGATTCAGCTGCTGGAGGTACCTTTATGTCCATCACTTTGGGGGCGGCTACAAAACTTCTTGATGATATGATGATAAATTACTCTGAATGGCACACGGAAAGAGCTCCACAAGGTAAGAAGGTAAATTCTGTTGAAGAAACCTCTTCCTTGAGTGATAAGATTGATGTGATTATGTCTATGCTTGTGAATGGTAGATCTAATGTTGATCCAAATAATGTTCCTTTAGCTTCATTGGTTGCTCAAGAAGAAAATGTTGATGTGAATTTCATTAAAAATAATAATTTCAACAACAATGCTTATAGGAACAACGCTGGTAATAACTATAGGCCATATCCTTCTGCTAATGGTAATGGTTATGGTAATTCTTATGGGAATTCTTACAACAATAATAGGAGTGTACCCTCTGGTCTTGAAGCTATGCTTAAAGAATTTATTAGTACACAAACTGCTTTTAACAAATCTGTTGAGGAAAAGATTGATAAAATTGATATTATTGCCTCTAGAGTTGATAGACTTGCCTCTGATGTTAATCTTTTAAAATTGAAAGTTATGCCTAATAATGATATTGATAATAAGATTACTACTACAGCAAATGCCATCCAAGTTAGAATTAATGAGAATATAAGATTAATGGCTGAATTGCGTGCTAGGTGGGATAGAGAAGAAAATGAAAAACTAGCTAAAGAGAATAATGTAGCTAAAGTTTGGACTATTACCACCATTAGTAATGATAATGATTCACATGTTGCTGCACCTCCTACTATCAATGGTAAAATAATTGGTGTTGGCAATGTTTCTACTCCTAGTGCAAAGCGAACAAAACTGCCTGAAATTGCTAAAACTGCTGAAACTGCTTGTGATAAAACTGCTGAAATTTTTTCCAACCTTGGGAACAATGATCCCATTGCTGTAGCTCATAATGATTTAGATTTTGATGATTGCCACATCTCTGAAGTTATAAAGTTCTTGCAAAAACTTGCTAAAATTCCTAATGCTAGTGCTATAAATTTAGCCTTTACAAAACATATTACAAATGCTCTCATAAAAGCTAGAGAAGAGAAACTAAAACTTGAAACTTCTATTCCTAGAAAGTTAGAAGATGGTTGGGAGCCCATCATTAAAATGAAATTCAATGACTTTGAATGTAATGCTTTATGTGATCTTGGTGCAAGTATTTCTGTTATGCCTAAAAAGATTTATGATATGCTTGACTTGCCACCATTGAAGAATTGTTATTTGGATGTTAATCTTGCCGATAATGTTAAAAAGAAAACTTTGGGGAGGATTGATAATGTGCGCATTACGGTTAACAATAACCTTGTCCCCGTTGATTTTGTTGTCTTGGATATCGAATGCAATGCATCTTGTCCTATTGTGTTGGGAAGACCTTTTCTTCGAACCGTTGGTGCTGTTATTGATATGAGGGAAGGTAATATTAAATATCAATTTCCTCTCAAGAAAGGTATGGAACACTTCCCTAGAAAGAGAATGAAGTTGCCTTTTGATTCTATTATTAGAACAAGTTATGATGTTGATGCTTCTACTCTTGATGTTACTTGATTTGCACTTTCTGCGCCTAGCTGAAAGGCGTTAAAGAAAAGCGCTTATGGGAGACAACCCATGTTTTTACTACAGTACTTTGTTTTATATTTGAGTCTTGGAAGTTGTTTACTACTGTAGCAACATCTCCTTATCATGTTTTTGTGCCAAGTAAAGTTTCTATGTCAAAGTTGATGTTATATTTGGGATCGCTGCGCAGAAACAGCATTGCTGTCTGTCACGAATCTGGGCACAAGTCTCTGTAGAAAATTCGAAAAAATCTGCCAATTTACGAGCGTGATCCTCAGATATGTACGCAACTTTCATTAGTTTTGAGTTTTTCCATTTGAGCAAGTCTGGTGCCATTTTAAAATTCGTCTTTACGGACTGTTCTGTTTTTGACAGATTCTGCCTTTTATTTCGCATTGCCTCTTTTGCTATGTTGGATGAATTTCTTTGATCCATTAATGTCCAGTAGCTTTATGAAATGTCCAGAAGTGTAAAGAATGATTGTGTCACCTCTGAATATGTGAATTATTTGTACACTAACCCTCTAATGAGTTTGCTTGAAGTTTGGTGTGAAGGAAGTTTTCAAGGGTCAAGAGAGGAGTATGATATACTATGATCAAGAGGAGTGAAAGCTCTAAGCTTGGGGATGCCCGTGGTTCACCCCTGCATATTTTAAGAAGACTCAAGCGTCTAAGCTTGGGGATGCCCAAGGCATCCCCTTCTTCATCGACAACATCATCAGGTTCCTCCCCTGAAACTATATTTTTATTCAATCACATCTTGTGTTCTTTACTTGGAGCGTCGGTTTGTTTTTGTTTTTGTTTTTGTTTGAATAAAATGGATCCTAGCATTCACTTTGTGGGAGAAAGACACGCTCCGCTGTTGCATATGGACAAATATGTCCTTAGGCTTTACTCATAATGTTCAAGGCGAAGTTTCTTCTTCGTTAAATTGTTATATGGTTGGAATTGGAAAATGCTACATGTAGTAATTCTAAAATGTCTTGGATAATGTGATACTTGGCAATTGTTGTGCTCATGTTTAAGCTCTTGCATCATATACTTTGCACCCATTAATGAAGAAATACATAGAGCTTGCTAAAATTTGATTTGCATATTTGGTCTCTCTAAGGTCTAGATAATATCTAGTATTGAGTTTTGAACAACAAGAAAGACGGTGTAGAGTCTTATAATGTTTACAATATGTCTTTTATGTGAGTTTTGCTGCACCGGTTCATCCTTGAGTTTGCTTCAAATAACCTTGCTAGCCTAAACCTTGTATCGAGAGGGAATACTTCTCATGCATCCAAAATCCTTGAGCCAACTATTATGCCATTTGTGTCCACCATACCTACCTACTACATGGTATTTCTCCGCCATTCCAAAGTAAATTGCTTGAGTGCTACCTTTAAAATTCCATCATTCACCTTTGCAATATATAGCTCATGGGACAAAATAGCCTTAAAAACTATCGTAGTATTGAATATGTACTTATGCACTTTATCTTTTATTAAGTTGCTTGTTGTGCGATAACCATGCTTCTGGGGAACGCCATCAACTATTGTTGAATATCATGTGAGTTGCTATGCATGTCCGTCTTGTCTGAAGGATCTATCACCTTAATGATTGGAGCATGCAAATTGTTAGAGAAGAACATTGGGCCGCTAACTAAAGCCATGAATCATGGTTGAAGTTTCAGTTTTGGACATATATCCTCAATCTCATATGAGAATAATAATTGTTGCTACATGCTTATGCATTTAAGAGGAGTCCATTATCTGTTGTCCATGTTGTCCCGGTATGGATGTCTAAGTTGAGAATAATCAAAAGCGTGAAATCCAAAATGCGAGCTTTCTCCTTAGACCTTTGTACAGGCGGCATGGAGGTACCCCTTTGTGACACTTGGTTGAAACATGGCATGCAAAGATCCGGTAGTCCAAGCTAAGTAGGACAAGGTGCGGGCACTATTAGTACACTATGCATGAGGCTTGCAACTTGTAAGATATAATTTACATAACTCATATGCTTTATTACTACCGTTGACAAAATTGTTTCATGTTTTCAAAATAAAAGCTCTAGCACAAATATAGCAATCGATGCTTTCCTCTTTGAAGGACCATTCTTTTACTTTTATTGTTGAGTCAGTTTACCTATCTCCCTCCACCTTAAGAAGCAAACACTTGTGTGAACTGTGCATTGATTCCTACATACTTGCATATTGCACTTGTTATATTACTTTATGTTGACAATATCCATGAGATATACATGTTATAAGTTGAAAGCAACCCTGAAACTTAATCTTCCTTTGTGTTGCTTCAACACCTTTACTTTGATTTATTGCTTTATGAGTTAACTCTTATGCAAGACTTATTGATGCTTGTCTTGAAGTACTATTCATGAAAAGTCTTTGCTTTATGATTCAGTTGTTTACTCATGTCATTACCATTGTTTTGATCGCTGCATTCATTACATATGTTTACAAATAGTATGATCAAGATTATGATGGCATGTCACTTCAGAAATTATCTTTGTTATCGTTTTACCTGCTCGGGACGAGCAGAACTAAGGGATGCTGATACGTCTCCAACGTATCGATAATTTCTTATGTTCCATGCTACTTTATTGATGATACCTACATGTTTTATGCACATTATATGTCGTATTTACGTTTCTGGAACTAACCTATTAACAAGATACCGAAGAGCCGTTCTGTTTCTCTGTTTTGGTTTCAGAAATCCTAGTAAGGAAATATTCTCGGAATTGGACGAAATCACCGCCAGGGTCCTATTTTTGCACGAAGCTTCCAGAAGACCGAAGGGGAGTCGAAGTGGGGCCACGAGGTGGCCAGGTGATAGGGCGGCGCGGCCCAGGCCCTGGCCGCGCCACCCTGTCCCCTGGGCCCCTCGTCAGCCCTCCGACTCTGCCCTTCCGCCTACAAATAGCCTCCGTCACGAAAACCCCAATACCGAGAGCCACGATACGGAAAACCTTCCAGAGACGCCGCCGCCGCGAATCCCATCTCGGGGGATTCAGAGATCGCCTCCGGCACCCTGCCGGAGAGGGGATTCATCTCCGGAGGACTCTTCATCGCCATGATCGCCTCCTCGGAGTGATGAGTGAGTAGTTCACCCTGGACTATGGGTCCATAGCAGTAGCTAGATGGTCGTCTTCTCCTAATTGTGCTTCATTGTTGGATCTTGTGAGCTGCCTAACATGATCAAGATCATCTATCTGTAATACTATATGTTGTGTTTGTCGGGATCCGATGGATAGAGAATACTATGTTATGGTGATTATCAATCTATTGTTTATGTGTTGTTTATGATCTTGCATGCTCTCCGTTATTAGTAGAGGCTCTGGCCAAGTTTTTACTCTTAACTCCAAGAGGGAGTATTTATGCTCGATAGTGGGTTCATGCCTTCATTGACACCTGGGACAGTGACAGAAAGTTCTAAGGTTGTGATGTGTTGTTGCCACTAGGGATAAAACATTGATTCTATGTCTAAGGATGTAGTTGTCGATTACATTACGCACCATACTTAATGCAATTGTCTGTTGCTTTGCAACTTAATACTGAATGGGGTTCGGATGATAACCTGAAGGTGGACTTTTTAGGCATAGATGCAGTTGGATGGCGGTCTATGTACTTTGTCGTAATGCCCGGATTAAATCTCACTATATTTATCATATCATGTATATGCATTGTTATGCTCTTCTCTATTTGTCAATTGCCCGACTGTAATTTGTTCACCCAACATGCTTTTATCTTATGGGAGAGACACCTCTAGTGAACTGTGGACCCCGGTCCTATTCTTTACATAGCATACAATCTACTGCAATACTTGTTTTACTGTTTTCTTGCAAACAATCATCTTCCACACAATACGGTTAATCCTTTGTTACAGCAAGCCGGTGAGATCGACAACCTCACTGTTTCGTTGGGGCAAAGTACTTGGATTGTGTTGTGCAGGTTCCACGTTGGCGCCGGAATCCCTGTTGTTGCGCCGCATCACATTTCGCCACCATCAACCTTCAACGTGCTTCTTGGCTCCTACTGGTTCGATTAAACCTTGGTTTCATACTGAGGGAAACTTGCTTCTATACGCATCATACCTTCCACTTGGGGTTCCCAACGGACGTGTGCATCTACGCGTATCAGAACCCCAAGAGGAAGGTGTGATGCGTGATGACACACAAGTATAGGGGATCGCAACAGTCTTCGAGGGAAGTATTACCCAATTTATTGATTCGACACAAGGGGAGACAAATAATACTTGTAAGCCTTAACAGCGGAGTTGTCAATTCAGCTGCACTGGAAACAGACTTGCTCGCAAGAGTTTATCAAGTAACAGTTTTATAGCAGTAGGAATAGTGAAATAACAGCAGCGGTGAAATAAAGACAGCAGTAGTGATTATAGTAAACAGCAGGATTAAAATACTGTAGGCACGGGACGGATTAACGGGCGTTGCATGGATGAGAGAGACTCATATAACAATCAAAGCAGGGGCATTTGCAGATAATAATAAAACGGTATCCAAGTACTAATCAATCAATAGGCATGTGTTCCATATTTAGTCGTACGTGCTCGCAATGAGAAACTTGCACAACATCTTTTGTCCTACCAGCCGGTGGCAGCCGGGCCTCTAGGGAAACTACTGGAAATTAAGGTACTCCTTTTAATAGAGTACCGAGCAAAGCATTAACACTCGTGAACACATGTGATCCTCACATCACTACCATCCCCTCCGGTTGTCCCGATTTCTGTCACCGGGGCCATTGGTTCCGGACAGCGACATGTGTATACAACTTGCAGGTAAGATCATAAACAACGAATATCTTCATGAAACAATAACATGTTCAGATCTGAGATCATGGCACTCGGGCCCTAGTGACAAGCATTAAGCATAACAAGTTGCAACAATATCATAAAAGTGACATCTATGGATACTAGGCACTATGCCCTAACAATCTTATGACTATTACATGACCAATCTCATCCAATCCCTACCATCCCCTTCAGCCTACAGCGGGGGAATTACTCACACATGGATGGGGGAAACATGGCTGGTCGATGGAGAGGCGTTGGCGGTGATGGCGGTGAAGATCTCCTCCAATTCCCCGGCCCGGCGGAGTGCCAGAACGGAGACTTCTGGCTCCCGAGACGGAGTTTTCGATGTGGCGGCTCTCTGGAGGGTTTCGGCGACTTCGACTTCTCTCCGTGCGTTTTTAGGTCGTGGCCGAGTAGTCCGAAGGAGGGCGTCGAGGGCCAGCCGAGGGGGCCACACAGGGCCGCGCGGGCCCCCGCCGCGCCGGCCTAGTGTGTGGGGCCCTCGTGCCCCACCGCTTTCCCTTCGGCTCCGTGAGTCTTCTGGGAAAATAGGGCCTTCGTATAAATTCCGAGGTTTTTCCCGAAAGTTGGATTTCTGCACAAAAACGAGACACCAGAGCAGTTCTGCTGAAAACAGCGTTAGTCCGTGTTAGTTGTATCCAAAATACACAAATTAGAGGCAAAACAATAGCAAAAGTGTTCGGGAAAGTAGATACGTTTTGGACGTATCAACTCCCCCAAGCTTAGCTTATTGCTTGTCCTCAAGCAATTCAGTTAACAACTGAGCGATAAAAGAACTTTCACGAACACATTTGCTCATATGATGTATATATTCTCATGTTATGGCTAATACTTAAGCAGTTCATAATGAGATACATGCAAATAAGATCATCCAACAGCTATGTCAATCATGGAGAGGTACCAACAATTAATAATAAGCATCATGAATCATGTATATAAGCAGGATTGCAATGTTCATAAGAGAATATGATAAAGTGGTATCTCGCTTGCCCGTATTTGATCGGCAAAACATAAATGCCCAGGCACCTCTGGAGTTCATAGAAAGACTAGAAGTAGTGATTGTCAAAGATAAAAGCATCAAAGTTATACCACAATCAATCATATTTTGAGACAAGCATATTATACTAAGAATGACAGTTGTGCTCTCAAGATAGTGCTCAAAGAAAGAATGGAGACACAACATAAAAGTAAAAGATTGACCCTTCGCAGAGGGAAGCAGGGATTAACATGCGCTAGAGCTTTTCATTTTTAAAACAGGAGTAAAATTATTTTGAGAGGTGCTTGTTGTTGTCAACGAATGGTAATGGGCACACTAACTACCTCATCAACCGGACTCCCAAGAGAGGCTCCCATGAATTATTTGTATGTTTATGTGGCACTCCTTCCAACCTTTCTTACACAAACCATGGCTAACCGAATCCTCGGGTGCCTGCCAACAATCACATACCATGAAGGAGTGCCTTTTTATTTAAGTTTTATTATGATGATGACACTCCCCCAACCTTTGCTTACACAAGCCATGGCTAACCGAATCCTTCGGGTGCCGTCCAACAATCACAAACCATGGAGGAGTGTCTATTTAAGTTAATTAATTTGGGACTGGGAATCCCATTGCCAGCTCTTTTTGCAAAATTATTGGATAAGCGGATGTGCCACTAGTCCATATGAGAGTCCGTCAAAAGTAAATGACAAGGTTGAAAGCTAAACACCACATACTTCCTCATGAGCTATGAAACATTAACACAAATTGAGAAGCATTTTGAAAGTTTTAAAGGTAGCGCATGAGAATTTACTTGGAATGGTTTGAAATGCCATGCATAGGTATTTATGGTGGACACTTTGGAACAACTTGGTTTTCAGGTGTTTGGAAGCACGAGCGGCGTTCCCGCTCAGTACAAGTGAAGGCTAGCAAAAGACTAGGGAGCGACAAATCAAGAGAGCAGTAACTGTCATAATCATGCTTGCGGCAAAATAAATTAATGGAGGCATAAAAGTGATACAAGAACTCTGAAGCAATATAAACCATCGAGGCTTAATTGACTTTTTGTTCAGTCATATGCATGCGTGAGCATGTGCCAAGTCGATATAAATGAATTATTCAAAGGAGGATACCACAATGCCATACTTACTTATGAATAAAACAATGCAAGCGAACATCCATGACATGCTACTCATATTAATAAATTGGAGCTAAACATGAGAGATCATGAACTACTAGACCTTCTCAAATAACATATACCTCACATGAACCAACTAAGCATGCTCACTGATACGTCTCCAACGTATCGATAATTTCTTATGTTCCATGCCACTTTATTGATGATATCTACATGTTTTATACACATTATATGTCATTATTATGCGTTTTCCGGAACTAACCTATTGACGAGATGCCGAAAGGCCGCTTGTTTTCTGCTGTTTTTGGTTTCAGAAATCCTAGTAACGAAATATTCTCAATCGGACGAAATCACCGCCAAAGTTCCTATTTTTCCCGGAAGCTTCCAGAGCACCGGAGGGGATGAGAGGGGAGCCGGGGGGCCCCACACCACACCCCGGCGCGGGCCAGGGGGCGCGCCCCCTAGGGTGTGGGCACCCCGTGGCCCCTCCGACTCCTCTCGGCGCCTATTTAAGCCTCCTGACCTAAAAACACCGCCAGAGACCACGATACGGAGAAAAACCTTCCGAGCCGCCGCCATCGCGAAATCAAGATTCGGGGGACAGAAGTCTCTGTTCCGGCACCCTGCCGGAGCGGGAATTGCCCCCGGAAGCGGCGTCCACCGCCATCTACACCGCCATCGCTGTTCCCATGATGAGGAGGGAGTAGTTCTCCCTGGGGCTGAGGGCTCTACCGTAGCTATGTGGTTAATCTCTCTCTGTACTCCAATACAATGATCTCATGAGCTGCCTTACATGATTGAGATCCATATGATGAGCTTTGTATCGCTGCTAGTTGTGTGCTACTCATGTGATGTTATTAAAGTAGTCTATTCCTCCTGCATGTGTGTAAAGGTGATCAGTGCGTGCACCGTGTGGTTCTTGTCGTAGGCTATGATCATGATCTCTTGTAGATCGTGGAGTTAATTGTCATTATGATAGTATTGATGTGATCTATTCCTCCTTCATAGTGTAATGTGGACAGTGCGTGCGCTATGTTAGTTCTTGGTTTATTTTGCAATGATCTATTATGCTCTAAGGTTACTTAAACATGAATATCGAATGTTGCGGAGCTTGTTAACTCCGGCATTGAGGGTTCGTGTAATCCTACGCAACGAATGATGTTCATTATCAAACAAGAGTGTATGTAGCACATATGAGAAGAAGTATTTATTATGCGATCAATGTTGAGAGTGTCCACTAGTGAAAGTATGATCCCTAGGCCTTGTTTCCAATACTGAAAACACCGTTTACTTACTGTTTTGTTGCATGTTTACTCGCTGCCATATTTTATTCAGATTGCTATTACCACTCATATACATCCATATTACTTGTATTTCACTATCTCTTCGCGAACTAGTGCACCTATACACCCGACAAGTGTATTTGGTGTGTTGGGGACACAAGAGACTTCTTGCTTTGTGATTACAGGGTTGCTTGAGAGGGATATCTTTGACCTCTTCCTCCCTGAGTTCGATAAACCTTGGGTGATCCACTTAAGGGAAACTTGCTGCTGTTCTACAAACCTCTCCTCTTGGGGGCCCAACACTGTCTACAAGAATAGAAGCACCCGTAGACATCAAGCACTTTTCTGGCGCCGTTGCCGGGAGGAAAGGTAAAAGGTACTCACACTCCGGACCTCGGCTACTAAGCTATTTTCCCGGCGCCATTGTAAGTACTCGAAGCTATTTCCTTTAGACTCTGCAATTACATCTTTTTGTTTCTTGTTTTTATTTTTCACTAGTTAGGCATAATGGAAAACAACAAAAAAATTAGTGAGCTTCTTATTCTATTTCCTGATTTAAGACATGGATGGTTTGATGCAAAAATTAAAAAATCTATAGAACCTTATTTACATGATAGTAGCAATGTTATTAGTATGAATGCAATTACTGCTAATGCTATGAAGAAGTCTAAGCTTGGGGAAGCTGGTTTACATAAAAATAATCTTTTTAGCTCCTCCGCTTTGGAAGAAATATTTTGTTCTGATAATGCTTTATCTCCCATATGCGATAACTTTAATGATGCTTCTGATATTTTAAATCCACCTGCTGAAAGTATTCCGTATAAAATACCTATGAAAATTATTGAACGTGTTATGGATAACCGCTATGAAGGGGATGGAACTGTCCATCCTAGTAATCATTTACTGTTTTTGCATGAATTATGCGGGTTATTCAAGTGTGCAGGTATTTCAATGGATGAAGTTAGAAAGAAATTATTTGATATGTCGCTGTCTGGTAAAGCGGCTCATTGGTATAAACTGCTGAAGGACGGGCGCTCTCTTGATTGGAAGGATATTGTGCCTCTATTTTATTCCAAGTTCTATCCTCCAAGTGAAATTCACAAAGATCGAAACCATATATATAATTTTTGGCCTCATGATGGAGAGAGTATTGCCCAAGCATGGGAGAGATTGAAGACTTTAATGCTCAAATGCCCCAATCATGAGCTTCCAGGTAATATCATCATTGATAATTTCTATGCAAGACTTTCTTTTCAAGATAAGACCTTGCTGGATACTACTTGTTCTGGATCATTCACGAGCAATAAAGAAGAGTTTAAAAGGGACCTTCTTGATCGGATTAAGGAGAACTGAAGATTGGGAGAACGACAAAGGTAAAGAGTCAGGTATAAACTATGATTATGAATGCATTGAAACTTTTATGAATACTGATAAATTTCGAAATATGAGTGCTACTTATGGTCTTGACTCTCAAGTTGCTGCAAATCTTTATAAAGCCTTTGCTTCTCATTTAGAATTGCCTAAAAAGAATTTTGATAAGTATCATGAACCTTTTAAAGAGGCTTGCATGAAGAATGACATTGTTGTTAATGATTGCAATAAGCATGCTCAAACTCCTAAGAATGTTATTTCCTATAAGCATGTTAATTTTTGTGGAATACATAGACCTTGTGGAATTAATCAAATAGAAGATGAATATTGTATCCATCACAGAAATGAAAAAACTAGAAAGTGGTCTAGAGCTCTAGATGATCTTGGAGAAAAAGTGTGTGCCCTCTATCCTTTTATTTGTGAACTTTGCCATAGAGTTGGTCATTTTAATTTTCAATGTTCCTCCAATGATAATTCAAACCCCATGAGTGCTGCAAATTTGTATTGTGATGATGAAATTACTCCTAATCAGCATGATGAACTTACCTTATTTTTGAAGTGTGAAGAGTTATCAAGAAAAATTTCTTTGTTAAATATTAACGATCTTGATATTGATGATGTCCTGCATGGTTGTCTTTCTTATTGCATTGATAATAGCCATACAAATACTTACATACAAAATATTTTAGAAGATGACACCTTGCCAAAATATGATAGGACCGCTGTGTGTTTTCAACTAATTAATGAGAAGGAGGGATCCTCCCAAGTTTCTTCTATTGTTTCTAAAAGTAAATCAGGTTATGCGGACAAGCCACCCTTCAAGCCTCTTCCTCCTAAAGAAGGGAATGAGGAGAAGGAAGAGAAGAAGAAGAAGAAGAAGGGAACGAAGAAGAAGAAGAAGAAGAAGGAGAATAAAAAGAAAGAGGTAACGGCGTATCACCGCGTGAATGAGATAACGCTAGGTAACCGTAAGTATGTTGCTCCTAATGATTATTATGATAATGAATCTGAGTACGATGATCTTCCTATACCCTTTACCCATATTAGTGATCATGATTTGGATGAGCATGCTGCCTTTGATATTGAAAATCTCTTTGGTACTGATTATGAAAGTAATGATGATAGCATTATTCATGTCCCCTTAAACGATGATATTGAAAGCCCTAAGCTTGGGGATGCTGTGCTTGAAGATCCTATATTTGAGACTTCTACTTTTAGTGAAAATGATGATATTACATATTCAGGTTTAGATAATTACTGTAGAGATGTATATGACACATGCTACAATTATCCTTATGAAACTTGTCATAGTTATGATGGGCTTGCCAAAAACAATTCTTTTAGTATGCAACTTGTTTACCATGTTCAAATTCTTGATAATAATCTTGCTCCAATTACTATTAATGAGAATAACTCTTCTTATGCCAAAATTAATGATACTTCTATGCATATGAACCATGATAAGAATGTTTTAAGTGACGGGTATATTGTGGATTTCATCAATGATGCTACTGAAAGTTATTATGAGAGAGGGAAATATGGTTATATGCATCTTAATAATATTAAGTTTCCCCTCTTTATGTTGAGAATCTTTAAGTTACTCGTGTTTTATCCTCTTATGCTTGCCACTTTGCTCTTCATGAATTCATTTGTGTATAAGATTCTTTTGCATAGGAAGCATGTTAGGCTCAAATGTGTTTTGAATTGCCTCTTGAAGCTCTCTTTTGCTTCAAATACTATTTCTTGCGGGTGCATCACCAAAATTGCTGAGCCCATCTTAATGGCTATAAAGAAAGAACTTCTTGGGAGATAACCCATGTGTTATTTTGCTACAGTACTTTGTTTTATATTTGTGTCTTGGAAGTTGTTTACTACTGTAGCAACCTCTCCTTATCATGTTTTTGTGCCAAGTAAAGTTTCTATGTTAAAGTTGATGTTATATTTGGGATCGCTGCGCAGAAACAGCATTGCTGTCTGTCACGAATCTGGGCACAGTTCTCTGTAGAAAATTCGAAAAAATCTGCCAATTTACGAGCGTGATCCTCAGATATGTACGCAACTTTCATTAGTTTTGAGTTTTTCCATTTGAGCAAGTCTGGTGCCATCTTAAAATTCGTCTTTACGGACTGTTCTGTTTTTGACAGATTCTGCCTTTTATTTCGCATTGCCGCTTTTGTTAAGTTGAATGAGTTTCTTTGTTCCATTAACTTTCAGAAGTTTTGTGCAATGTCCAGAAGTGTTAAGAATGATTGTGTCACCTCTGAACATGTGAATTTTTGATTATGCACTAACCCTCTAATGAGTTTGCTTGAAGTTTGGTGTGAAGGAAGTTTTCAAGGGTCAAGAGAGGAGGATGATATACTACGATCAAGAAGAATGAAAAGTCTAAGCTTGGGGATGCCCCGGTGGTTCATCCCTGCATATTTCAAGAAGACTCAAGCATCTAAGCTTGGGGATGCCCAAGGCATCCCCTTCTTCATCGACAAAGTATCAGGTTCCTTCTCTTGAAACTATATTTTTATTCGGTCACATCTTGTGTACTTTACTTGGAGCGTCTGTGTGCTTTTATTTTTGTTTTTGTTTTGTTATCTTAGTTCTCTGAATAAGTTCATCCTTGTGTGGGAGAGAGACACGCTCCGCTGGTTCGTATGAACACATGTGTTCTTAGCTTTTAATTTTCATGGCGAAGGTTGAAACTGCTTCGTTAATTATTATATGGTTGGAAACGGGAAATGCTACATGTAGTAATTGGTATAATGTCTTGAATAAGGTGAAACTTGGCAATTGTTGTGCTCGTATAGATCTTGTTTAAGCTCTTGCATCATGTACCTTGTACCCATTAATGAATAATTGCATAGAGCTTGTTAAAATTTGGTTTGCATGATTGGTCTCTCTAAGTCTAGATATTTTCTGGTTGAGGTGTTTGAACAACAAGGAGACGATGTAAAGTCTTATAATGCTTACAATATGTTTATATGTGAGTCTTGCTGCACCATTTCATACTTGAGTTTGCTTCAAATAACCTTGCTAGCCTAAAACCCTGTATCGAGAGGGATTACTTCTCATGCATCCAAATACTTGAGCCAATATTCATGCCATTTGTGTCCACCATACCTACCTACTACATGGTATTTCTCCGCCATTCCAAAGTAAATTGCTTGAGTGCTACCTTTAAACAATTCAAAAGTTATTACCTCTTATTTGTGTCAATGTTTTATAGCTCATGAGGAAGTATGTGGTGTTTATCTTTCAATCTTGTTGGGCAACTTTCACCAATGGACTAGTGGCTTCATCCGCTTATCCAATAATTTTGCAAAAAGAGCTGGCAATGGGATTCCCAGTCCCAAATTAATTAACAAAAATAGACACTCCTCCATGGTATGTGATTGTTGGACGGCACCCGAAGGATTCGGTTAGCCATGGCTTGAGAAAGCAAAGGTGGGGAGGAGTGTCATCATAATAAAACTAAAATAAAAAGGCACTCCTTCATGGTATGAGATTGTTGGCAGGCACCCGAGGATTCGGTTAGCCATGGTTTGTGAAAGAAAGGTTGGAAGGAGTGCCAACCAAAAATAAAATAAAATGGGAGCCGCTCTTTGAAGGTTTGTCTGGCAAGGGGGTTAGAGTACCCGCTACCATTCGTTGACAACAACAAACACTCCTCAAAACTTTACTTTTAGACTCTCTTGATGTTTTCAAAATAAAAGCTCTAGCACAAATATAGCAATCGATGCTTTCCTCTTTGAAGGGCCATTCTTTTACTTTATTGTTGAGTCAGTTTACCTATTCTTTCTATCTTAGAAGCAAACACTTGTGTAAATTGTGTGCATTGATTCTTACATGTTTACCTATTGCACTTGTTATATTACTTTGTGTTGACAATTATCTACGAGATATACATGTTAAAGTTGAAAGCAACCGCTGAAACTTATATCTTCCTTGTGTTGTTTCAAAGCTTTCTACTAAGAATTTATTGCTTATGAGTTAACTCTTATGCAAGACTCATTGATGCTTGTCTTGAAAGTATTATTCATGAAAAGTCTTTGTTATGTGATTCATTTGTTTACTCATTATCTTCATCATTGCTTCGAATCTCTGCATTTATCTCATGTGCTTTACAATAGTATGATCAAGGATATGATGGCATGTCACTTCAGAAATTATCTTTGTTATCGTTTTACCTGCTCGGGACGAGCAGAACTAAGCTTGGGGATGCTGATACGTCTCCAACGTATCGATAATTTCTTATGTTCCATGCCACTTTATTGATGATATCTACATGTTTTATACACATTATATGTCATTATTATGCGTTTTCCGGAACTAACCTATTGACGAGATGCCGAAAGGCCAGTTGCTGTTTTCTGCTGTTTTTGGTTTCAGAAATCCTAGTAACGAAATATTCTCGGAATCGGACGAAATCACCGCCAAAGTTCCTATTTTTCCCGGAAGCTTCCAGAGCACCGGAGGGGGATGAGAGGGGAGCCGGGGGGCCCCACACCACACCCCGGCGCGGGCCGGGGGGGCGCGCCCCCTAGGGTGTGGGCACCCCGTGGCCCCTCCGACTCCCTCTCGGCGCCTATTTAAGCCTCCCTGACCTAAAAACACCGCAGAGACCACGATACGGAGAAAAACCTTCCAGAGCCGCCGCCATCGCGAAATCAAGATTCGGGGGACAGAAGTCTCTGTTCCGGCACCCTGCCGGAGCGGGGAATTGCCCCCGGAAGCCGTCTCCACCGCCATCTTCACCGCCATCGCTGTTCCCATGATGAGGAGGGAGTAGTTCTCCCCGGGCTGAGGGCTCTACCGTAGCTATGTGGTTAATCTCTCTCTGTACTCCAATACAATGATCTCATGAGCTGCCTTACATGATTGAGATCCATATGATGAGCTTTGTATCGCTGCTAGTTGTGTGCTACTCATGTGATGTTATTAAAGTAGTCTATTCCTCCTGCATGTGTGTAAAGGTGATCAGTGCGTGCACCGTGTGGTTCTTGTCGTAGGCTATGATCATGATCTCTTGTAGATCGTGGAGTTAATTGTCATTATGATAGTATTGATGTGATCTATTCCTCCTTCATAGTGTAATGTGGACAGTGCGTGCGCTATGTTAGTTCTTGGTTTATTTTGCAATGATCTATTATGCTCTAAGGTTACTTAAACATGAATATCGAATGTTGCGGAGCTTGTTAACTCCGGCATTGAGGGTTCGTGTAATCCTACGCAACGAATGATGTTCATTATCAAACAAGAGTGTATGTAGCACATATGAGAAGAAGTATTTATTATGCGATCAATGTTGAGAGTGTCCACTAGTGAAAGTATGATCCCTAGGCCTTGTTTCCAATACTGAAAACACCGTTTACTTACTGTTTTGTTGCATGTTTACTCGCTGCCATATTTTATTCAGATTGCTATTACCACTCATATACATCCATATTACTTGTATTTCACTATCTCTTCGCCGAACTAGTGCACCTATACACCTGACAAGTGTATTTGGTGTGTTGGGGACACAAGAGACTTCTTGCTTTGTGATTACAGGGTTGCTTGAGAGGGATATCTTTGACCTCTTCCTCCCTGAGTTCGATAAACCTTGGGTGATCCACTTAAGGGAAACTTGCTGCTGTTCTACAAACCTCTCCTCTTGGGGGCCCAACACTGTCTACAAGAATAGAAGCACCCAAGCATGCTCACATGGATGAGTATATGTACAAAAATGAAAACAAATAGAGTTCATACCAGCCTCTCACCACAATCCAATTGTTGTAGATCGTCATTATTGCCTTTCACTTGTGTAGCTTGGATAATATGAAATGAAAACCACGCTCCAGCCACCGAAGACCATTGAACTCATGATGAACTTTACAAACCAAAGAAGAACAGCAAATATTTTTGGTGTTTTCGAATTAGAAACAAGAACAAAAGAAACAAGCAAACAAAGCAAAATCTTTTTGGGTTTTCTCATAGCAAACCAACGATAGCAAATAAAGTAAACTAAGAGCAAAAAACCAAATAAACAAATGGTGAAGAGAAACAACAGAAATATTTTTGGTCTTTTTGTGTTTTAGGAAAGAAACAAAGCGAAAACAAGAGAATGCAAACTAACAGAAACACAGAAAAGCAGGATGACAGAAATCTGCCAAAACCTGACAGCAGTACAGAAATCGAAATTAACAAAAATCTTCCATTGCTCAGCTCAAAAAGTGTTCAACTAATGAAAGTTATATAACAACCTGGGGCACATGCTCAAAAATTGGCAACTCAAAATAACATTCTGGCTGTGCGTACGAATTTTTTTGGTAACAGCCCAGAATCTGTTTTTGGACAGCACTTCCCCAAATATCATCTCCTTCTCATTAGAAAACCACTCTAAGAAACTAAACAAGTATGTACAAGTATCCAGCAACCATAATATGCAAAGAATGAGTGATGCCGGTATACCTCCCCCCAAGCTTAGGCTTTTGGCCTAAGTGGAGTTCATTCCCACGGTCCCCATGAAGTGGTGTCTCCGTAGTACGACGAAGAACGACCCGGTTCCAGGTATGTGCTGGAGGAAACATCGGACGGTGCAGTCGTAGGAGGGCTCGGCGTCCTCGGAGTCATGCTGCTGGTGGAAGTCTTGTATCTTCATATGTTCCTCCACCTCCTCCTTAGTGAGCGACCATGATTGCCTGTCAATATTGAACAAACCTGGCTGGGGAAGAGGGATTTCCTTCTCATTCCCGTCAGCAAACAACATTCTATAGACCATATTATCTATAGTGGAATCAGTAGTAACAAAATGATGACTCTTCATAGCAGCAATATCTAGTCTCCTAGGGGTTAATGGCACATCATTAGAATCAAGAGGAAGTCTTAAATGTGTTAAAATGCGCAGTGCAATAGTTCCTCCAAAAATAGGCCCCCTGCTAGACAGGCGGCGAGCAATAAGAGAACCAAGATGATAAAGTGTCTGTCCAGTAAGTGCAGCATTCAAGAAAGCAAGATGGTAGCTAGAGATATTGCTAGTATTTTCTCTACCCAAGAATGCTAGTAGCAATGTAATATGCAAAATATTTAATGGCGGGAAGTTGAATATTTCTTATCTTGCCGCGCTGAATGGTGCGGCAATCATCTTCGGTGATCCCTCGATAGAGCTCCAACAGGTCCCGGGGGTTGTCATCAATCCTCCTTGCTGTACCTACAGGGGCAATATCCAATGCACGACAAAATTCTTCCAATTCCATAGTAACAGGATTATCATAGATCTTGAATGCAACTGTCGGCTCATATTGCGTGTTGTGGAACTTGAAGCTCTCAACGAAAATTTTGGTGAGCCTGTAGTATTGCTCCCTTTCATCTCCCACGTAGGTGGCTAAGCCTGCCCTGTTGACAAGGGTGAAGAAGTCATCCAATATCCCTGCATTTGTCAGAAAATCATAACATGGGAAGGATGAAGCATTAGGAGCCCCATTGTCCTCCTCGGGCGCGAAGCTAGGCGCGATGATATCCTCATTGTAGGATCGCCTAATCTGAGTGGACGCCCTCGAGGGCCTACCGGTGCTGGTTGTTCCTTTCTTGAACAATTCTCCAAATTTGAATTTCTTCATCTTCCTCTTCTTATATTGAATTGATATGGATCCAATCACAAGAGTTTGATATTCTTCTTTAGGCTCATATATAGGACAATCAATGGATCCCACTTTGATAGTTTTCACATTAGAAATTGTATTAACTCCATATACTTTATCAATCCTCTTGGGAAAATAGACAGTATGTTCCTTATCATCAACATTGAAAGTAACCATGCCTTTATTGCAATCAATAACAGCCCCTGCAGTATTAAGAAAGGGTCTTCCAAGAATAATGGACATATTATCATCTTCAGGCATTTCCAACACAACAAAATCAGTTAATATCAAGCAATGTTGAGTAACTTGAACAGGAACATTTTCACATACACCAACAGGAATAGCGGTAGATTTATCAGCCATTTGCAAAGATATATCAGTTGGTATTAACTTATCTAAATCAAGTCTCTTATAAAGAGAAAAAGGCATTACACTAACACCTGCTCCCAAATCACATAGAGCAGTTCTAACATAATTATTCTTGATGGAACAAGGAATAGTCGGTATACCTGGGTCTCCAAGCTTCTTTGGAATCTTACCACTGAAGGAGTAATTAGCGAGCATAGTGGAAATCTCCTCATTGGGAATTTTCCTTTTGTTAGAGACAATATCTTTCATATACTTTGAATAAGGAGGCAATTTAATAGCATCAGTCAAAGGGATTTGCAAAAATAAAGGTTTCATCCAATCACAAAATTTATTATAATGTTCCTCCTCCTTTGATTTTAGTTTCTTAGCAGGAAAAGGCATTTGCTTTTGAACCCAAGGTTCTCTTTCATTACCATGTTTCTCAGCAATAAAATCTTCTTTAGTGTACTTTTTATTTTTAGCATGCTTTTTAGGTTCTTCTTCAACCTCTTCTTTATCAGGAGTATCATCCTTATCATTATCTTTATCATGTTCATTACCACTTTCAGTTTCAGCATCAGAAATAGAAATACTATTAGGATCATTAACAGGTTCAGAGGATTCTACAACATTCTTATGTTTCTTTTTCTTTTTCTTAGATGGAGCACTAGTTTTAGTTAATTGAGAATCTTGTTCAACTCTTTTGGGATGCCCTTCAGGATATAGAGGATCCTGGGTAGAAACACCACCTCTAGTTGTTACTTCATAAGCATGTTTTTCTTTAGAATTATTTCCCAACAAGTCATTTTGCACTTTAGTGAGTTGATCAATTTGAGTTTGAACCATATGAAAATGTTTAACAAGTATCTTAACATCATTGGAGGTTCTCTCCACAATATCATGCAATTCACTAATAGCTCGAGAATTTTCCATTAAATGATTCTCTACTCTCATATTAAAGTTTTCTTGCTTAACAATATAATTATCAAACTCATCTAAGCATTGAGCAGGAGGTTTTGAATACGGAATATCTTCCCTAGTAAAGCGTTGAAGAGAGTGTACCTCAATCATGGATGAAGGGGGAGTTATCTTACATAAATCTTCTATAGGAGGTAAATTCTTCACATCTTCAGTCTAATACCCTTCTCTTTAAGAGACTTCTTGGCTTCCCTCATATCTTCATCATTTAATTTAATCATACCCCTCTTCTTCACTATCGGTGTCGGGGTTGGTTCAGGTGTAGACCAATCATCATGATTCCGGCCTATTTTAGCCAATAATTCTTCAGTGTCGTCTGGAGTTCTTTTCCTGAAAACACAACCAGCACAACTATCCAGGTATGCCCTAGACTCAATAGTTAGTCCACTATAAAATATATCAAGTAAATCATGCTTTTCCAAATCATGGTCAGGCCGAGCTCTAATAAGAGAACAAAATCTCGCCCAAGCCTCAGGCAATTTCTCTCCATCTTCCTGGTCAAAATTATAAATTCTCTGCAAAGCAATATGTTGAGCACTAGCAGGAAAGTATTTCCGGAAGAAAACATCAAGCAATTCTTTTGGACTTTTAATAGAACCAGGAGGCAAATTATTATACCAAGTTTTAGCATCATCCTTTAATGAGAAAGGAAAAATTTTAGCGACAAAATAAGTACGCATCTTAACATCATCAGAAAACAAGCCACTAAGAGTAGATAACTCAATCATGTGTTCAACATCACTTTCTTTTTCAGTACCACAAAAGGGTGTTTTCTCAACAATAGCTATATGAGATAGATCAAGAGAAAAATCATAATCTTTATCCTTAATGTTTATAGGAGATGTGGCAAATTTAGGATCAGGAGACAGTTTATATCTAACAGCATGTTCTGCAAGCAACTTTTTAATTTTTCTTGCATCAGTAGTAGCATTGCATTTTTCAATAAAATCATCATCAAGTTCCACATAATCTTCATCAAGATCATCACTAGAATATTCAACAGACTCAGGTGAATTAACAGGTGTAGCAGCATTTTCATTAGGAGTTTCAGTATTTTCAATTTGCCTAGACCTAGCAATTGTAGCATCTAGAAAAGATCCTAACGAACCATCATTATCAAGCACAGCAGAAGCATCATCACAATTATGAGAGGAATTTTCAGATTCAGCAGAAGTACCAGCATTTGAAGCTTGTGGTGGTGAAACAAGTTTACTTATCACAGATGGTGAATCAAGAGCAGCAGAGGTACTAAGAGTTGTACCTTTTCTTGTAGTGGATGGTAATATGGCGATCTTAGTATCGCGAGGTTTACCCATGATGGAGAATTGCAGCGAACAATATCAATCCAAGTGAACTTCCAAATAAAGCTATGCTCCCCGGCAACGGCGCCAGAAAATAGTCTT
This sequence comes from Lolium multiflorum, assembly GCA_030979885.1. NCBI lineage: Eukaryota > Viridiplantae > Streptophyta > Magnoliopsida > Poales > Poaceae > Lolium > Lolium multiflorum. Next base: position 191,778,726 of record CM061753.1, read on the forward strand.
GATGACCCACAAGTATAGGGGATCGCAACAGTCTTCGAGGGAAGTATTACCCAATTTATTGATTCGACACAAGGGGAGACAAAGAATACTTGTAAGCCTTTACAGCGGAGTTGTCAATTCAGCTGCACCTGGAAACAGACTTGCTCGCAAGAGTTTATCAGTAGTAACAGTTTTATAGCAGTAGGAATAGTGAAATAACAGCAGCGGTGAAATAAAGACAGCAGTAGTGATTATAGTAAACAGCAGGATTAAAATATTGTAGGCACAGGGACGGATTAACGGGCGTTGCATGGATGAGAGAAACTCATATAACAATCAAAGCAGGGGCATTTGCAGATAATAATAAAACGGTATCCAAGTACTAATCAATCAATAGGCATGTGTTCCATATTTAGTCGTACGTGCTCGCAATGAGAAACTTGCACAACATCTTTTGTCCTACCAGCCGGTGGCAGCCGGGCCTCTAGGGAAACTACTGGAAATTAAGGTACTCCTTTTAATAGAGTACCGGAGCAAAGCATTAACACTCCGTGAACACATGTGATCCTCACATCACTACCATCCCCTCCGGTTGTCCCGATTTCTGTCACTTCGGGGCCATTGGTTCCGGACAGCGACATGTGTATACAACTTGCAGGTAAGATCATAAACAACGAATATCTTCATGAAACAATAACATGTTCAGATCTGAGATCATGGCACTCGGACCCTAGTGACAAGCATTAAGCATAACAAGTTGCAACAATATCATAAAAGTGACATCTACGGATACTAGGCACTATGCCCTAACAATCTTATGACTATTACATGACCAATCTCATCCAATCCCTACCATCCCCTTCAGCCTACAGCGGGGGAATTACTCACACATGGATGGGGGAAACGTGGCTGGTCGATGGAGAGGCGTTGGCGGTGATGGCGGTGAAGATCTCCTCCAATTCCCCGTCCCGGCGTGCCGAACGGAGACTTCTGGCTCCCGAGACGGAGTTTTGCGATGTGGCGGCTCTCTGGAGGGTTTGGCGACTTCGACTTCTCTCCGTGCGTTTTTAGGTCGAGGCCGAGTAGTCCGAAGGAGGGCGTCGGGGGCCAGCCGAGGGCCACACACTAGGGCCGCGCGGGCCCCCCCTGGGCCGCGCCGGCCTAGTGTGTGGGGCCCTCGTGCCCCCACCTGGCTTGCCCTTCTGGCTCCGTGAGTCTTCTGGGAAAATAGGGCCTTCTGTATAAATTCCGAGGTTTTTCCTGAAAGTTGGATTTCTGCACAAAAACGAGACACCAGAGCAGTTCTGCTGAAAACAGCGTTAGTCCGTGTTAGTTGTATCCAAAATACACAAATTAGAGGCAAAACAATAGCAAAAGTGTTCGGGAAAGTAGATACGTTTTGGACGTATCAATGCGCACAGAAGTAAGTTTTCCCTCAGAAAGAAACCAAGGTTATCGAACTAGTAGGAGATGAAGGCCACGTGAAGGTTGTTGGTGGAGGAGTGTAGTGCGGCGCAACACCAGGGATTCCGGCGCCAACGTGGAACCTGCACAACACAATCAAAATACTTTGCTCCAACTTAACAGTGAGGTTGTCAATCTCACCGGCTTGCTGAAAACAAAGGATTAAACGTATGGTGTGGAGAATGATGTTTGTTTGCGAAGAACAACAGAGAACAGAGATTGCAGATTGTATTTCAGATGTAAAAGAATGGACCGGGGTCCACAGTTCACTAGTGGTGTCTCTCCAATAAGATAAATAGCATCTTGGGTGAACAAATTACAGTTGGGCAATTGACAGAATAGAGATGCACATACATATCATGATGACTATTATGAGATTTAATTAGGGCATTACGACAAAGAAACGCGCTCGGATCTTGTTAATAGGTTAGTGCCGGAAAATGCATCAAAATGATGTAAAGTGTATATAAAACATGTGAGTATTGTCATAAAACTAGCATGGAACGTAAGAAATTATAGATACGTTTGAGATGTATCAAGCATCCCCAAGCTTAGTTCCTACTCGTCCTCGAGTAGGTAAACGATAACAAGGATAATTTCGGAAGTGACATGCTACTATCATAATCTTGATCAATACTATAGTAAAGCATATGAGATGAATGAAGTGATTCGAACCAATAGTTTGCTAACAAAAAGATAATGACTAAACAACTGAATCATATAGCAAAAACTTTTCATTAAATAGTACTTTCAAGACAAGCATAAAAATACTTGCATAAGAGCTAACTCATAAAGCAATAGATTCTTAATAGAAGGTTTTGAAGCAACACAAAGGATGATTAAGTTTCAGCAATTGCTTTCAACTTGTAACATGTATATCTCATGGATAATTGTCAACATAAAGTAATATGATGAATGCAAATAAGCAAGTATGTAAGAATCAATGCACACAGTTGACACAAGTGTTTGCTTCTAAGATAGAAAGAAGTAGGTAAACCGACTCAACATAAAGTAAAAGAAAGGCCCTGAGGGAATGATACGTCTCCGACGTATCGATAATTTCTTATGTTCCATGCCACATTATTGATGATATCTACATGTTTTATGCACACTTTATGTCATATTCGTGCATTTTCTGGAACTAACCTATTAACAAGATGTGAAGTGCCAGTCTGCTGTTTTTGGTTTCAGAAATCCTAGTAACGAAATATTCTCGGAATCGGACGAAATCAACGCCTAGGTTCCTATTTTTCCGGAACCATCCGAACACCCGAGAGCCGCGAGGGAAGCCCCTGGGGCCCCACACACCCCGGCGCGGCCGAGGGGGCCGCGCCCTATGGTGTGGTGGCCCCAGCCCCTCCGAGGCTGCCCTTCCGCCTATTTAAAGCCTCCGTCGCAAACCCTATTACGGAGGACGAAACCCGAAACCTTCCAGAGCGCCGCCATCGCGCCAAATCCGGGGACAGAAGTCTCTGTTCCGGCACCCCCGGAGCGGGGAAGTGCCCCCGAAGGCTTCTCCATCGACACCGCTGCCATCTCCACCGCCATCTTCATCACCGCTGCTGCTCCCATGAGGAGGGAGTAGTTCTCCATCGAGGCTCGGGGCTGTACCGGTAGCTATGTGGTTCATCTCTCTCCTATGTACTTCAATACAATAATCTCATGAGCTGCCTTACATGATTGAGATTCATATGACGATGCTTGTAATCTAGATGTCATTATGCTAGTCAAGTGAGTTTTACTTATGTGATCTCCGGAGATTCCTTGTCCCACGTGTGTAAAGGTGACAGTGTGTGCATCGTGTGGGTCTCTTAGGCTATATTTCACAGAATACTTATTCACTGTTATGAATGGCATAGTGAAGTGCTTATTTATATCTCTTTATGATTGCAATGTGTTTTGTATCACAATTTATCTATGTGCTACTCTAGTAATGTTATTAAAGTAGTTTATTCCTCCTACACGGTGTAATGGTGACAGTGTGTGCATCCGTGTTAGTACTTGGCATAGGCTATGATTATGATCTCTTGTAGATTATGAAGTTAATTATTGCTATGATGGTATTGATGTGATCTATTCCTCCTACATGGTGTGAAGGTGACAGTGTGCATGCTATGCTAGTACTTGGTTTAGTCGTGTCGATCTTTCATGCACTCTAAGGTTATTTAAATATGAACATTGAATTGTGGAGCTTGTTAACTCCGACATTGAGGGTTCGTGTAATCCTACGCAATGTGTTCATCATCCAACAAGAGAGTGTAGAGTATGCATTTATCTATTCTGTATGTGATCAAAGTTGAGAGTGTCCACTAGTGAAAGTCTAATCCCTAGGCCTTGTTCCTAAATACGCTATCGTGCTTGTTCATCGTTTACTGAGTTACTACTGCTGCGTTACTACTGTTTACTTCCCGCAATATTACTACCATCAATCGCACGCCAGTGTAGCTATTTTCGCGCTTACATCTCATACTTATTTATACCACCTGTATTTCACTATCTCTTCGTCGAACTAGTGCACCTATTAGGTGTGTTGGGGACACAAGAGACTTCTTGCTTTGTGGTTGCAGGGTTGCATGAGAGGGATATCTTTGACCTCTTCCTCCCCGAGTTCGATAAACCTTGGGTAATCCACTTAAGGGAAACTTGCTGCTGTTCTACAAACCTCCGCTCTTGGAGGCCCAACACTGTCTACAAAAATAGAAGCACCCGTAGACATCAAGCACTTTTCTGGCGCCGTTGCCGGGGAGGAAAGGTAAAAGGTACTCACACTCCTGATCTCGGCTACTAAGCTATTCTCCGGCGCCGTTAAACAGCATTGCTGTCTGTCACGAATTCTGGCACAAGTCTCTGTAGAAAATTCGAAAAAATCTGGAAATTTACGAGCGTGATCCTCAGATATGTACGCAACTTTCATTAGTTTTGAGTTTTTCCGTTTGAGCAAGTCTGCTGCCATTTTAAAATTCGTCTTTACAGACTGTTCTGTTTTTGACAGATTCTGCCTTTTATTTCGCATTGCCGCTGTTGTTAAGTTGAATGAGTTTCTTTGTTCCATTAACTTTCAGAAGTTATGTGCAATGTCCAGAAGTGTTTAGAATGATTGTGTCACCTCTGAACATGTGAATTTTTGATTATGCACTAACCTCTAATGAGTTTGCTTGAAGTTTGGTGTGAAGGAAGTTTTCAAGGGTCAAGAGAGGAGTATGATATACTATGATCAAGAGGAGTGAAAGCTCTAAGCTTGGGGATGCCCCGTGGTTCATCCCTGCATATTTTAAGAAGACTCAAGCGTCTAATCTTGGGGATGCCCAAGGCATCCCTTCTTCATCGACAAAGTATCAGGTTCCTTCTCTTGAAACTATATTTTTATTCGGTCACATCTTATGTACTTTACTTGGAGCGTCTGTGTGCTCTTATTTTTGTTTTGTTATCTTAGTTCTCTGAATAAGTTCATCCTTGTGTGGGAGAGAGACACGCTCCGCTGGTTCGTATGAACACATGTGTTCTTAGCTCATAATATTCATGGCGAAGTTTCCTCTTCGTTATATTGTTATATGGTTGGAATTGGAAAAATGCTACATGTAGTAATTGGTAAAATGTCTTGGATAATGTGATACTTGGCAATTGTTGTGCTCATGTTTAAGCTCTTGCATCATATACTTTGCACCCATTAATGAAGAAATACATAGAGCTTGCTAAAATTTGGTTTGCATATTTGGTCTCTCTAAAGTCTAGATAATTTCTAGTATTGAGTTTTGAACAACAAGGAAGACGGTGTAGAGTCTTATAATGTTTACAATATGACTTTTATGTGAGTTTTGCTGCACCGGTTCATCCTTGAGTTTGCTTCAAATAACCTTGCTAGCCTAAACCTTGTATCGAGAGGGAATACTTCTCATGCATCCAAATCCTTGAGCCAACCACTATGCCATTTGTGTCCACCATACCTACCTACTACATGGTATTTCTCCGCCATTCCAAAGTAAATTGCTTGAGTGCTATCTTTAAACAATTCAAAAGTTATTACTTCTTATTTGTGTCAATGTTTTATAGCTCATGAGGAAGTATGTGGTGTTTATCTTTCAATCTTGTTGGGCAACTTTCACCAATGGACTAGTGGTTTCATCCGCTTATCCAATAATTTTGCAAAAAGAGCTGGCAATGGGATTCCCAGTCCCAAATTAATTAACAAAAATATACACTCTCCATGGTATGTGATTGTTGGACGGCACCCGAAGGATTCGGTTAGCCATGGCTTGAGAAAGCAAAGGTGGGGAGGAGTGTCATCATAATAAAACTAAAATAAAAGGCACTCCTTCATGGTATGAGATTGTTGGCAGGCACCCGAGGATTCGGTTAGCCATGGTTTGTGAAAGAAAGGTTGGAAGGAGTGCCACCCAAAAATAAAATAAAATGGGAGCCACTCTTTGAAGGTTTGTCTAGCAAGGGGGTTAGAGTACCCGCTACCATTCGTTGACAACAACAAACACCTCTCAAAACTTTATTTTTATGCTCTCTTTATGTTTTCAAAATAAAAGCTCTAGCACAAATATAGCAATCGATGCTTTCCTCTTTGAAGGACCATTCTTTTACTTTTATTGTTGAGTCGGTTTACCTACCTCCTCCACCTTAAGAAGCAAACACTTGTGTGAACTGTGCATTGATTCCTACATACTTGCATATTGCACTTGTTATATTACTTTATGTTGACAATATCCATGAGATATACATGTTACAAGTTGAAAGCAACCGCTGAAACTTGATCTTCCATTGTGTTGCTTCAATACCTTTACTTTGATTTATTGCTTTATGAGTTAACTCTTATGCAAGACTTATTTATGCTTGTCTTGAAGTACTATTCATGAAAAGTCTTTGCTTTATGATTCACTTGTTTACTCATGTCATTACCATTGTTTTGATCGCTGCATTCATTACATATGTTTACAAATAGTATGATCAAGATTATGATGGCATGTCACTTCAGAAATTATCTTTGTTATCATTTTACCTGCTCGGACGAGCGATCAAGCTTGGGGATGCTGATACGTCTCCGACGTATCGATAATTTCTTATGTTCCATGCCACATTATTGATGATATCTACATGTTTTATGCACACTTTATGTCATATTCGTGCATTTTCGGAACTAACCTATTAACAAGATGCCGAAGTGCCAGTTCTGTCTGCTGTTTTTGGTTTCAGAAATCCTAGTAACGAAATATTCTCGAATCGGATGAAATCAACGTCCAGGTTCCTATTTTTCCGGAACCATCCAGAACACCCGAGAGCCGCCGAGGGAAGCCCGGGGGCCCCACACACACCCGGCGCGCCAGGGGGCCGCGCCGCCTATGGTGTGGTGGCCCCGTGCCCCTCCGAGGCTGCCCTTTTACGCCTATTTAAAGCCTCCGTCGCGAAAACCCTATTACGGAGGACGAAACCCACAGAAACCTTCCAGAGCCGCCGCCATCGCGAAGCCAAGATCGGGGACAGAGTCTCTGCCCGGCACCCGGAGCGCGGGAAGTGCCCCGGAAGGCTTCTCCATCGACACCGCTGCCATCTCCACCGCCATCTTCATCACCGCTGCTGCTCCCATGAGGAGGGATTAGTTCTCCATCGAGGCTCGGGGCTGTACCGGTAGCTATGTGGTTCATCTCTCTCCTATGTACTTCAATACAATAATCTCATGAGCTGCCTTACATGATTGAGATTCATATGACGATGCTTGTAATCTAGATGTCATTATGCTAGTCAAGTGAGTTTTACTTATGTGGTCTCCGGAGATTCCTTGTCCCACGTGTGTAAAGGTGACAGTGTGTGCACCGTGTGGGTCTCTTAGGCTATATTTCACAGAATACTTATTCACTGTTATGAATGGCATAGTGAAGTGCTTATTTATATCTCTTTATGATTGCAATGTGTTTTGTATCACAATTTATCTATGTGCTACTCTAGTAATGTTATTAAAGTAATTTATTCCTCCTACACGGTGTAATGGTGACAGTGTGTGCATCCGTGTTAGTACTTGGCGTAGGCTATGATTATGATCTCTTGTAGATTATGAAGTTAATTATTGCTATGATGGTATTGATGTGATCTATTCCTCCTACATGGTGTGAAGGTGACAGTGTGCATACTATGCTAGTACTTGGTTTAGTCGTGTCGATCTTTCATGCACTCTAAGGTTATTTAAATATGAACATTGAATTGTGGAGCTTGTTAACTCCGGCATTGAGGGTTCGTGTAATCCTACGCAATGCATGTGTTCATCATCCAACAAGAGAGTGTAGAGTATGCATTTATCTATTCTGTTATGTGATCAAAGTTGAGAGTGTCCACTAGTGAAAGTCTAATCCCTAGGCCTTGTTCCTAAACATCGCTTATGCTTGTTTACTGTTTACTGAGTTACTACTGCTGCGTTACTATCTGTTTACTTCCCGCATACTACCATCAACTGCACGCTAAAAGCTATTTTCTGGCGCCCGTACTACTGCTCATACTTATTTATACCACCCGTATTTCACTATCTCTTCGCCGAACTAGTGCACCTATTAGGTGTGTTGGGACACAAGAGACTTCTTGCTTTGTGGTTGCAGGGTTGCATGAGAGGGATATCTTTGACCTCTTCCTCCCGAGTTCGATAAACCTTGGGTAATCCACTTAAGGGAAACTTGCTGCTGTTCTACAAACCTCTGCTCTTGGAGGCCCAACACTGTCTATAAGAATAGAAGCACCCGTAGACATCAAGCACTTTTCTGGCGCCGTTGCCGGGGAGGAAAGGTAAAAGGTACTCACACTCCGGATCTCGGCTACTAAGCTATTCTCCGGCGCCGTTAAACAGCATTGCTGTCTGTCACGAATTCTGGCACAAGTCTCTGTAGAAAATTCGAAAAAATCTTGCAATTTACGAGCGTGATCCTCAGATATGTACGCAACTTTCATTAGTTTTGAGTTTTTCCGTTTGAGCAAGTCTGGTGCCATTTTAAAATTCGTCTTTACGGACTGTTCTGTTTTTGACAGATTCTGCCTTTTATTTCGCATTGCCGCTGTTGTTAAGTTGAATGAGTTTCTTTGTTCCATTAACTTTCAGAAGTTATGTGCAATGTCCAGAAGTGTTAAGAATGATTGTGTCACCTCTGAACATGTGAATTTTTGATTATGCACTAACCCTCTAATGAGTTTGCTTGAAGTTTGGTGTGAAGGAAGTTTTCAAGGGTCAAGAGAGGAGTATGATATACTATGATCAAGAGGAGTGAAAGCTCTAAGCTTGGGGATGCCCCGTGGTTCATCCCTGCATATTTTAAGAATACTCAATCTAAGCTTGGGGATGCCCAAGGCATCCCCTTCTTCATCGATAAAGTATCAGGTTCCTTCTCTGAAACTATATTTTTATTCGGTCACATATGTACTTTACTTGGAGCGTCTGTGTGTGCTCTTATTTTTGTTTTGTTATCTTAGTTCTCTGAATAAGTTCATCCTTGTGTGGAGAGAGACACGCTCCGCTGGTTCGTATGAACACATGTGTTCTTAGCTCATAATATTCATGGCGAAGTTTCCTCTTCGTTATATTGTTATATGGTTGGAATTGGAAAAATGCTACATGTAGTAATTGGTAAAATGTCTTGGATAATGTGATACTTGTCAATTGTTGTGCTCATGTTTAAGCTCTTGCATCATATACTTTGCACCCATTAATGAAGAAATACATAGAGCTTGCTAAAATTTGGTTTGCATATTTGGTCTCTCTAAAGTCTAGATAATTTCTAGTATTGAGTTTTGAACAACAAGGAAGACGGTGTAGAGTCTTGTAATGTTTACAATATGTCTTTTATGTGAGTTTTGCTGCACCGGTTCATCCTTGAGTTTGCTTCAAATAACTTTGCTAAAACCTTGTATCGAGAGGGAATACTTCTCATGCATCCAAATCCTTGAGCCAACCACTATGCCATTTGTGTCCACCATACCTACCTACTACATGGTATTTCTCCGCCATTCCAAAGTAAATTGCTTGAGTGCTAACTTTAAACAATTCAAAAGTTATTACTTCTTATTTGTGTCAATGTTTTATAGCTCATGAGGAAGTATGTGGTGTTTATCTTTCAATCTTGTTGGGCAACTTTCACCAATGGACTAGTGGTTTCATCCGCTTATCCAATAATTTTGCAAAAAGAGCTGGCAATGGGATTCCCAGTCCCAAATTAATTAACAAAAATATACACTCTCCATGGTATGTGATTGTTGGACGGCACCCGAAGGATTCGGTTAGCCATGGCTTGAGAAAGCAAAGGTGGGGAGGAGTGTCATCATAATAAAACTAAAATAAAAAGGCACTCCTTCATGGTATGAGATTGTTGGCAGGCACCCGAGGATTCGGTTAGCCATGGTTTGTGAAAGAAAGGTTGGAAGGAGTGCCACCCAAAAATAAAATAAAATGGGAGCCGCTCTTTGAAGGTTTGTCTAGCAAGGGGGTTAGAGTACCCGCTACCATTCGTTGACAACAAACACCTCTCAAAACTTTATTTTTATGCTCTCTTTATGTTTTCAAAATAAAAGCTCTAGCACAAATATAGCAATCGATGCTTTCCTCTTTGAAGGACCATTCTTTTACTTTTATTGTTGAGTCAGTTTACCTATCTCCCTCCACCTTAAGAAGCAAACACTTGTGTGAACTGTGCATTGATTCCTACATACTTGCATATTGCACTTGTTATATTACTTTATGTTGACAATATCCATGAGATATACATGTTACAAGTTGAAAGCAACCGCTGAAACTTGATCTTCCATTGTGTTGCTTCAATACCTTTACTTTGATTTATTGCTTTATGAGTTAACTCTTATGCAAGACTTATTGATGCTTGTCTTGAAGTACTATTCATGAAAAGTCTTTGCTTTATGATTCACTTGTTTACTCATGTCATTACCATTGTTTTGATCGCTGCATTCACATATGTTTACAAATAGTATGATCAAGATTATGATGGCATGTCACTTTAGAAATTATCTTTGTTATCGTTTTACCTGCTCGGGACGAGCAGAACTAAGCTTGGGGATGCTGATACGTCTCCGACGTATCGATAATTTCTTATGTTCCATGCCACATTATTGATGATATCTACATGTTTTATGCACACTTTATGTCATATTCGTGCATTTTCTGGAACTAACCTATTAACAAGATGCCGAAGTGCCAGTCCTGTTTTCTGCTGTTTTGGTTTCAGAAATCCTAGTAACTAAATATTCTCAATCGGATGAAATCAACGCCCAGGTTCCTATTTTTCCGGAACCATCCAGAACACCGAGAGCCGCAGAGGGAAGCCCTGGGCCCCACACCACACAGCGCGGCAGGGGGCCGCGCCGCCATATGCTGTGGTGGCCCCAGGCCCCCTCCGAGGCTGCCCTTCTGCCTATTTAAAGCCTCCGTCGCGAAAACCCTATTACGGAGGACGAAACCCGAGAAACCTTCCAGAGCCGCCGCCATCGCGAAGCCAAGATCTGGGGGACAGGAGTCTCTGTTCCGGCACCCTGCCGGAGCGGGGAAGTGCCCCCGGAAGGCTTCTCCATCGACACCGCTGCCATCTCCACCGCCATCTTCATCACCGCTGCTGCTCCCATGAGGAGGGAGTAGTTCTCCATCGAGGCTCGGGGCTGTACTGGTAGCTATGTGGTTCATCTCTCTCCTATGTACTTCAATACAATAATCTCATGAGCTGCCTTACATGATTGAGATTCATATGATGATGCTTGTAATCTAGATGTCATTATGCTAGTCAAGTGAGTTTTACTTATGTGGTCTCCGGAGATTCCTTGTCCCACGTGTGTAAAGGTGACAGTGTGTGCACCGTGTGGGTCTCTTAGGCTATATTTCACAGAATACTTATTCACTGTTATGAATGGCATAGTGAAGTGTTTATTTATATCTCTTTATGATTGCAATGTGTTTTGTATCACAATTTATATATGTGCTACTCTAGTAATGTTATTAAAGTAGTTTATTCCTCCTACACGGTGTAATGGTGACAGTGTGTGCATCCGTGTTAGTACTTGGCGTAGGCTATGATTATGATCTCTTGTAGATTATGAAGTTAATTATTGCTATGATGGTATTGATGTGATCTATTCCTCCTACATGGTGTGAAGGTGACAGTGTGCATACTATGCTAGTACTTGGTTTAGTCTGTCGATCTTTCATGCACTCTAAGGTTATTTAAATATGAACATTGAATTGTGGAGCTTGTTAACGGCATTGAGGGTTCGTGTAATCCTACGCAATGTGTTCATCATCCAACAAGAGAGTGTAGAGTATGCATTTATCTATTCTGTTATGTGATCAAAGTTGAGAGTGTCCACTAGTGAAAGTCTAATCCCTAGGCCTTGTTCCTAAATACTGCTATCGCTGCTTGTTTACTGTTTTACTGAGTTACTACTGCTGTGTTACTACTTTCGCAATATTACTACCATCAAGCACGCGCTAGCTATTTTCTGGCGCCGTACTACTGTCATACTTATTTATACCACCTGTATTTCACTATCTCTTCGTCGAACTAGTGCACCTATTAGGTGTGTTGGGGACACAAGAGACTTCTTGCTTTGTGCTTTGCAGGTTGCATGAGAGGGATATCTTTGACCTCTTCCTCCCTGAGTTCGATAAACCTTGGGTAATCCACTTAAGGGAAACTTGCTGCTGTTCTACAAACCTCTCCTCTTGGAGGCCCAACACTGCCTACAAGAATAGAAGCACCCATAGACATCAAGCAGGGATTACTCATGTGCTAGAGCTTTTATTTTGAAAACATTGAAACAATTTTGTCAACGGTAGTAATAATTCATATGTGTTATGCATAAAACCTCTTATAGGTTGCAAGCCTCATGCATCGAATACCAATAGTGTTCGCACCTTGTCCTAATTAGCTCGGATTTCCATGGATTATCATTGCATTACATATGTTTCAACCAAGTGTCACAAAGGGGTACCTCTATGCCACCTGTACAAAGATCCAAGGAGATAAATCGCATTTGATTTCTCGATTTTGATACATCTCAACTTGAGGACATCCATACCGGGAAAACATAGAAAACAGATAATGGACTCCTTTTTAATGCTTAAGCATTCAACAACAGATAATATTCTCATAAGAGATTGAGGATTAATGTCCAAAGAAACTTCCACCATGATACATGGCTTTGGTTGGCGGCCCAATGTTCTTCTCTAACAATATGCATACTCAAACCATTTAATCATGAGAAATCACCCTTACTTCAGACAAGACGAACATGCATAGCAACTCACATGATATTCAACAAAGGTGTAATGTTGATGGCGTCCCTAAACATGGTTACCGCTCAACAAGCAACTTATAAGAACTAAGATACATAGCAACATATTCATCACCACAATAGTTTTTTAGGCTACTTTCCCATGAGCTATGTATTGTAAAGACAAGGAATGAAATTTTAAAGGTAGCACGAAGCAATTTACTTTGGAATGGCAGAAAAATACCACATAGTAGGTAGTTATGGTGGACACAAATGGCATGGGTTTTGGCTCAAGGTTTTGGATGCACGAGAAGCATTCCCTCTCAGTATAAGGCTTTGGCTAGCAAGGTTGTTTGAAGCAAACACAAGTATGAACCGGTACAGCAAAACTTACTTAAGAACATATTGCAAGCATTATAAGACTCTACACTGTCTCCTTATTGCTCAAACACTTTTACCAAAATATCTAGACCTTAGAGAGATCAATCATGCAAACCAAATTTGAACAAGCTCTACGGTAGTTCTCCACTAATAGGTTTAAACTACATGATGCAAGAGCTTAAACATGATCTATGAGAGCTCAAAAAAATTGCCAAGTATCAAATTATTCAAGATAATATACCATTTACCACATGAAGCATTTTCTCTGTTTCCAACCAAATAGCAATCAACGAAGCGATTTTCAACTTCGCCATGAACAATAAAGCAAAACTAAGAACACCTGTTCAATATGAAAAAGCGGAGCGTGTCTTTCTCCAATACAAGGATTGTTGGGATCCGAATTTATTCAAACAAAAACAAAAATAAAAACAAACAGACGCTCCAAGTAAAGCACATAAGATGTGATGGAATAAAATATAGTTTCACTAGAGGTGACCTGATAAGTTGTCGATGAAGAAGGGGATGCTTTGGGCATCCCCAAGCTTAAATGCTTGAGTCTTCTTGAAATATGCAGGGATGAACCACGGGGCATCCCCAAGCTTAGACTTTTCACTCTTCTTGATCATATTATATCATCCTCCTCTCTTGACCCTTGAAAACTTCCTCCACACCAAACTTAAAGCAAACTCATTAGAGGGTTAGTGCATAATAAAAATTCACATGTTCAGAGAGGACACAATCATTCTTAACACTTCTGGACATTACCCAAGGCTACTGAAAGTTAATGGAACAAAGAAATCCACTCAAACATAGCAAAAGAGGCAATGCAAAATAAAAGGCAGAATCTCAAAACAGAACAGTCCGTAAAGATGAATTTTTCTGAGGCACTTAACTTGCTCAGATGAAAAACTCAAAACTAATGAAAGTTGCGATCATGCATGAATTTTCGCTGATTTTTTTGATTCTTCTACAGAGAGAAAAACGTGAATTCATGACAGACAAGAAATCTATTTCTGCGCAGAAATCCAAATCTAGTATCAACCTTCTATTAGAGACTTTACTTGGCACAACAACATGATAAGGAGAGGTTGCTACAGTAGCAACAACTTCCAAGACTCAACAAAACTGTAGTAAAATAAACAACATGGGTTATCTCCCAAGAAGTGCTTTTCTTTAACGCCTTTCAGCTAGGCGCAGAAAGTGCAAATCATGTATTATCAAGAGAAGAAGCATCAACATCATAATTTGTTCTAATAATAGAATCAAAAGGCATCTTCATTATCTTTCTAGGGAAGTGTTCCATACCTTTCTTAAGAGGGAATTGATACTTAATATTTCCTTCTTTCATATCAATAGCACCAAGTTCGAAGAAAGGGTCTTCCCAAAACAATAGGACAAGATGCATTGCATTCAATATCCAAGACAACAAAATCAACGGGGACAAGGTTATTGTTAACCGTAATGTGAACATTATCAATCCTCCCCAAAGGTCTCTTTATAGAATTATCAGCAAGATTAACATCCAAATAAATTTTTTTCAATGGTGGCAAGTCAAGCATATCATAAAGTTTCTTAGGCATAACAGAAATACTTTCACCAAGATCACATAAAGCATTACAATCAAAATCATTGACTTTCATCTTAATGATGGGCTCCCAACCATCTTCCAACTTCCTAGGAATAGAAGCTTCAAGTTTTAATTTATCTTCCCTCGCTTTAATGAGAGCATTTGTAATATGTTTTGTAAAGGCTAAATTTATAGCACTAGCATTAGAACTTCTAGCAAGTTTTTGTAAGAACTTAATAACTTCAGAAATATGACAACTATCAAAATCTAAACCATCAAGATCTACAGCATTCTGAAAAATTTCAGCACTTTTATCACCAGTTTCAGCAGTTTCAGGCAATTTTGCACGCTTTGCAGTAGAATTAGAGACATTGCCAACACCAATTATTTTACCATTGATAGTAGGAGGTTTAGCAACATGTGAAGCATCAACATTACTAGTGGTGGTAATAGTCCAAACTTTAGCTACATTATTCTCTTTAGCAAGTTTTTCTTTTTCTTCTCTTTCCCACCTAGCATGCAATTCAGCCATTATTCTAATATTGTCATTAATTCGAACTTGGATAGCGTTTGCTGTAGCAAATGACTTAATATCTTTATCTTCATTAGACATAACTTTCAATTTTAAAAGATCAAAATCAGCAGCAAGACTATCAACCTTAGAAGCAAGAACATCAATTTTACCAAGCTTTTCCTCAACAGATTTATTAAAAGCAGTTTGTGTACTAATAAATTCTTTAAGCATGACTTCAAGACCAGAGGGTGTACTCCTACTATTTTTGTAAGAATTACCATAAGAATTACCATTATTAGAAGGATATGGCATGTTACCAAAATTATTCCTATAAGCATTGTTGTTGAAATTATTATTCTTAATGAAATTCACATCAACATGCTCTTCTTGAGCAACCAATGAAGCTAAAGGAACATTATTAGGATCAACATTAGATCTACCATTAACAAGCATAGACATAATAACATCAATCTAATCACTCAAGGAAGAGGTTTCTTCAACAGAATTTACCTTCTTACCTTGAGGAGTTCTTTCAGTGTGCCATTCAGAGTAATTGATCATCATATCATCAAGAAGCTTTGTTGCAGCACCTAAAGTAATGGACATAAAAGTACCTCCAGCAGCTGAATCCAATAGGTTCCTTGAAGAAAAATTCAATCCTGCATAAAAGGTTTGGATGATCATCCAAGTAGTTAGTCCATGGGTAGGGCAATTCTTTACCAAAGGATTTCATTCTCTCCCATGCTTGGGCAACATGTTCATTATCCAATTTCTTAAAATTCATAATGCTACTTCTCAAAGATATAATCTTAGCAGGAGGATAATATTTACCAATGAAAGCATCTTTACATTTATTCCATGAATCAATACTATTTTTAGGCAAAGATAGCAACCAATTTTAGCTCTTCCTCTTAAAGAGAAAGGAAACAATTTCAGTTTTATAATATCTCCATCTATATCCTTATACTTTTGCATTTCACAAAGTTCAACAAAATTATTAAGATGGGCAGCAGCATCATCAGTACTAACACCATAAAATTGCTCTCTCATAACAAGATTTAGTAAAGCAGGTTTAATTTCATAAAATTCTGTTGTAGTAGCAGTGGAGCAATAGGAGTGCATATAAAATCATTATTATTGGTGCTAGTGAAATCACACAACTTAGTGTTCTCAGGTATTCATTTTAACAGTAATAAAAATAAACTAAGCAAACCGAATTAAATAAAGTAAAAATAAGTAACTAATTTTTTTGTGTTTTTATATAAGAAAGCAAACAAGATAAAAATAAAATAAAGTAAAGCAAGACAATAAAAAAGTAAAGATATTGGATGTGAGAGACTCCCTTGCAGCGTGTCTTGATCTCTGCAACGGCGCCAGAAAATAGTCTTGATGGCGCGTGGATGCACACGTCCGTTGGGAACCCAAAGAGAAAGGTGTGATGAAAGAAACCAAGGTTATCGAACTAGTAGGAGATGAAGGCCACGTGAAGGTTGTTGGTGGAGGAGTGTAGTGCGGCGCAACACCGATTCCGGCGCCAACGTGGAACCTGCACAACACAATCAAAATACTTTGCCCCAACTTAACAAGTGAGGTTGTCAATCTCACCGGCTTGCTGAAAACAAAGGATTAAACGTATGGTGTGGAGAATGATGTTTGTTTGCGAAGAACAACAGAGAACAGAGATTGCAGTAGATTGTATTTCAGATGTAAAAGAATGGACCGGGGTCCACAGTTCACTAGTGGTGTCTCTCCAATAAGATAAATAGCATGTTGGGTGAACAAATTACAGTTGGGCAATTGAGAATAGAGATGCACATACATATCATGATGACTATTATGAGATTTAATTTGGGCATTACGACAAAGAACATAGACCGCCATCCAGCATGCATCTATGCCTAAAAAGTCCACATTCAGGTTAGCATCCGCACCTTTAGTATTAAGTTGCAAACAATGACAATTGCATTAAGTATGGTTTGTAATGTAATCAACACAAATATCCTTAGACAAAGCATCGATGTTTTATCCCTAGTGGCAACAAGACATCCACAACCTTAGAACTTTCTCTCACTGTCCCATTCAATGGAGGCATGAACCTACTATCGAGCATAAATACTCCTCTTGGAGTTACAAACTTGGCCAGAGCCTCTACTAGCAACGGAGAGCATGAAAGAACATAAACAACACATATATGATAGATCAATTAATCAACTTGACATAGTATTCAATATTCATCGGATCCCAACAAACACAACATGTAGCATTACAAATAGATGATCCTGATCATGATAGGCAGCTCACAAGATCTAAACATGATAGCACAAGAGGAGAAGACAACCATCTAGCTACTGCTATGGACCCATAGTCCAAGGATGAACTACTCACGCATCAGTCCGGAGGCGGGCATGGTGATGTAGAGCCCTCCTGTGATGATTCCCCTCTCCGCAGGGTGCCTGAGGCGATCTCCGAATCCCCCGAGATGGGATTGACAGCGGTGGCGTCTCAGAACTTTTCCGTATCGTGGCTCTCGCACTAGGTTTTCGCGGGCAGAGAATAAACAAGCGAAGAGTCGGGGACGCGAGGCCCACCCCAGGGCGGCGGAGGGCAGGGGCCGCGGCCCCCAGGGTGTGGGCCGCCTCGTCGCCCTCTTCGTCTCCTCTTCGGACTTCTGAAGGCTCCGTGTAAAATAAGATCGTTGGCTTTGTTTCGTCTAATTCCGAGAACATTTCCCTGTAGGATTTTGAAACCAAAAACAACACAAAACAGAACTGGCGCTTCGACATCTTGTTAATAGGTTAGTGCCGGAAAATACATCAAAATGATGTAAAGTATATATAAAATATGTGAGTATTGTCATAAAACTAGCATGGAACATAAGAAATTATAGATACGTTTGAGACGTATCATGCTCCGGCTACCGCGGCGTCCGCGCGTGGCCGAACGACACGTTCTACGCCGAGATCCGCAGCGGCGACGAGCGCACCGGGCTCGGGACCTTTGAGACGGACGCACGAGGCGGCGCACGCGTACGACGCGGTCGCCTGGTGCCTCGGCCGCTCCCGGCGGTCGATGAACTTCAACGACGTCTGGACGTGGCAACAAGCGGAAGCGCGAGCTCGAGCAGTGGCTCCTCATCGGGGAGCGCGACGAGCGCATCCGCCCGAGTGGGGGCGCCAGTTCCCGGAGGACGACACCGTGATGGAGGCGTTCTATGACAAGAAAGAAGAGGAGAAGGCGGCAGCGAAGGTGGCGAAGAAGGCGGACCGGGAGGAAAGGAGGGCGAAGGCGGCGGCGAGGAAGAAGGAGAGGGAGGAGAAAGCCGCGAGGAAGGCGGATGAGAAGAAAAATGGCACCGGCCTGTCGACGATCATCGTCTCCTCCTCCTCCTTCGAGTAGACATCCACTCCGGTGTCGTCGACAACTCCGGGCTCGTCGGACTTCGATTGGGATTCCGAGTAGTTTTTAGGCTAGTTTCAAAATAAATTTGGTTGTAGGGTCAAAATTTGCAATATATTTTCGTATTTTCAGTTAATTTTTACGTTTTGTTTGATCTATTTCGTATGCAAATGTGTGCAAATGTTGTTTTTCCGCGGAGCTTTTAGCGCGTCTGCAAATGAAGCAACTTGGCGCTGTAATTTAGCGTCACGGTTTAGCGCCTCTGCAAAAGCAGTCGGCAGCACCACGCTTGCATCCACATACCGCGCGCTAAACACAAATTTACAACGTTCGATTTAGCGCGCTGTTGGAGATGCTCTAAGCCCCTTAGTTTCCAATGTTTTTTTTAAATATATGTAAAATTAATATTCCAAATTTTTTTTGCGGCAGGCCGCTAGTCCAGACCCAAACAAGCAAAAGGAGCGGAGTGGCTGATTTGATGTTCGTTGCCCGGCGCAAATAGACCGAAATAGACACAAATTGTGGTCGAAATGCGAGGTCAGTCCTCGAGAAGCTCTAAGTGGAAGCTATAATTTTTCCAAAGTTACCTATATATGCAATATCAACTCCATATTTTTTTTTTCCATTATCACCTTGAGAATGGACATGATCTGACATCAAAAAATACGATTTGTAGGGATTTTGCCTTGTATTTGCACATATATAATTTTTTTTGATAAAGGGAAATTTTATTAACTCAATAGTTCGCATCAGGTGATACAGTCAAGACGAGTTACATCCAGCCTCTGCAAATATATATTGGTTAGTTAACAATTCCCAAAACAACCGACCTACTCCAATCTCTTGTAGACATCAATGGAGAATTGAGGGCGACCGTGTTGAGTCAATGGATGACAGGTTGGGGGAATACAAACACAAGGGAGGAAGGAGTGGTGGTGGGAGGTGTGAAGTGAGCAAGGATGGGTGTTTGTATGTCAACAAGAGAAAGAGAACAGAGTCTCGCAGGTGGGAGGTGACTATGGACTCCAAGAGTACACCGATGACTGATCTCGATCACTCCAGGATGAACCGGTTGCTTGTATACTCACTACATCCAAATTCTTGTTTTCTCTTCTTTCTTGTAAAAGTTTTCTCTTGAGAAGATGAAGAAATGCAAGAAATCAACACTAGACAAGAAGAAAAAGACTAGGCAAAAAGGTTTCTCTTGCGAGAAAACCCACAAAAGATAGCCATTTGGAACTTGTAACATAATTCTCACAATTTTCAAAATTAGTTCTTGAGAATCAAGAAATTCAAATCCATCAGATATACATTACATCTTCAAGGGGCATTCAGAATTGGAGCTCAAGTCTCCTGCACGATGAGTCATCAATTCAGCATGGCTCGTTGTGGGCTTCAAGAGGCCCAATGCAGAATGTCGGTGCTAGCAATTGCTGCAAACTCTGCTAAAGCTCATAACATTAAAAGGGTCCAAGAGATAAAGTGGAGTAAACCGGGTAGCCACCAAATCAAATTGAATGTTGATAGTTCTTTTTTCTCTGATTCTATGAATGGGGCAGCCGGAGCTATCCTAAGAGATCATAAGGGTAAGTTTATTGCGGCGACATCTATATTTATCCACAATAGTTCATCGGCTAAGGCAGCTGAGGCAAGAGCGATGAAGGAGGGTTTGACCCTTGTTGTCCAACTGGGCTGCTCTAATATCATAGCAGAGTCGGATTCGATGGATATTATTGAAGCTTGTACGGGGGAGAGGACATGGTGATGAATTTTCTGCAGTGTTTGCAGACTGTGTGGATTTAGCTACCCTTATCGGCCAGGTTCATTTCATGCACTGTCCTAGAGAAGCTAATAGAGTTGCCCATGAGTTAGCTAGTTATGGTTTTTCTAGTAAATCTTCTTGTAATTGGGTCGATGAACCCCCTAGCTTCCTCTTACCCGTCCATCCTTAATGATGTAACAACTCTGTGATTTGGGCCAGCAAGTACCATACGCACTCTTTTCCTCACCAGGGTACCTAAGGGGACTGGGAGGTTTTTAATGAGGCGGCTTGCTGGCTTTTATATTATATATTTATATTTCAAAAAAAAAGTCAAGACTCATAGTGGGAGTAACTTCACTAGTAACTAAGACTAGTCACAATGGGAAGTATCATAGATTAGTATCATGCATATGATGCTAGTTTATGATACAACATCTACAATACATAGTATCATAAATTAGTATCATAGTTTCATCATATTTAATGTTTTCTCAATACAAATATGTGTACATGATGTGTTTGCCACTAAAATTTCTAGTTTTACGTGCTATGATACCGTATCTACCTATGATACTACTCTCACCTCTCTCCTCATTAATTGATGTGCCACATCAGATTTTTGCCTACATGGCATGCATGATACTACCTATGATACTCCCATTGTGGCTATTCTAAGTGTCCAACTCACCGAATTTGCTTATGTGGCAGTGAGTTAATGGGAGAGATGAGGATAGAGTAACAAAACTCATTAGAGCAAGTTTAATAGTAGAGCCAACTGTTGGCTATAAGTCAAGTGCCATGTCATCTATAGTCATCTTAGAGCCAACATGTACAATAGTGAGCTATAAAATTGTACTACTTTATTAGTGTATGGCCCATCATTCACTCTCACATAGTGCCTAGGAGCACGTGCTAGAGCTGGCTCTTGCATAAGAGCCCACTCCTCCTCCTCTCTCTTCTCCAACTAGGCAACAATATATTATTTTAATCCTTATAGCCAGCTGACTAGGACTTCTTGTACTTGCTCTTACTGTAACATCACATTTCCCAAGATGCAATGAGTCTACAAGCTAATTAATGAAGACATCTATGATACTACTTTGATGTTACTGCCTCTGTTTCAAGGAATAAGGCGCACACGTATTTTAAGACGAACTTTGACCATAAAAATTGAGCAACAAAATCTTAATTATATTATATGTATATAGTATCGTTGGATTCATATTGAAAAATATTTTTTAATGATACTAATTTCATACAAATAATATTTATCTATTTGAAGTAATTTTTGATCAAATAAAAAGCTCGCAAAACGAGAGCGCCTTATTCCTTGAAACGGAGGTAGTACTAGCCACTATGAAGGTGGTAACTGTTACCACCCGATTTTGGCCAAATCAGGAGATGGGGCCGTAAGTGAAGATGGGCTTGAAGGACGTACACGTGGAGCATCTTCAAAGCGGACTTGTGCTAAGAGTTTGGGCTTAACTGCCCGTGTATCTGTAACATAGTAGATCGCATTGTAATTTAGATTAAAAAGATAGAGTCCGGCCCGTGCACGGTTAGGTGCACGCCTCAATTAGAAAGTCCCTTGACTATAAATATGTATCTAGGGTTATCGAAAAGGAGGACAATCATCGTTCAACCAACACAAATCAGGCGCATCGCCACCCCTTTCTTCGAGGGTTTCTCCCGGTAACACCATGCTGCCTAGATCGCATCTAGCGATCTAGGCAGCACACGTTTATTCAACCTTGTACTGCTCGTGTTGAAGCCTTGTTGATGGCGAGCAACATTATTTATCCTTAGGTGTTTAGGGCTTGCATTGGATGCTTTCACGTGCATATCTGCGTGGCAATGCCGTCTCTCGACACTAGCTGCCCTTACGCCTATCCAGGCGTAAGGGCAGCATCTTGCTTGTTCGTCGTTATTTAGTAGATCCGATCCGTTATAGTTGCTCCTTGCTCCCAGGGATTAGTTTAATATCTGCATAGTTAGGCCTTATGCTGGGGCCTGGAGGATCCGGTAGTGCGTTAGATGTTGTTCACCGTCCCTACAAGGGATGTTCCGGGAATCAACGTTATGTTGGTTTTTAGGCCCTCGTAGGGGTAGTTTGCATCATCTTTCGTAGCTGCTAGGCCCGATCACATGTAGGACGTTCCGGTTATGCGGTGAAATCTAAACTGCCGGGATCGCTTAGCTTGTTTTGATCAAGCAGGATCCCATGCCATTGTAAATCCAACGTGAAACATGGGGCGATCGGTTCCTTGAGCCTCCACATGGCAACCTGAGAGCCGATAGGGTCAGATTTAATGTTTACGTGTCTACCAGGCAACAATCCAAGCACTCTAACACCTTCCTGATCGGGTCTAGGTCAGGGGCACGCCTAGCAACCGCCAGACGTGGGCTGAAGATTTATGGACGATCACGGTGCCAG